>JAQGBU010000186.1:0-49897 GCA_034698605.1 Isotoma decorata
TTAAGTTGATTTTTAAATTTAAGGTAGGAACTCCCATATTTCATTATTTCCGGCAATTCATTCCATTTATTGCATGCTTGGAACGCTATACATCTTTTTCCATATGAATTTTTGGGTATATCTCTAATATGTAATTGCTTGTGGTTTCGTGTATTGTGTTGATGTATTTCCTGTCTGGATTCGAAAAAATTGTTAAAGAAAGGTAAATTTTTTAGGTTTGTTATTTTATACATAAAACACATTGATGCATAAAGATGGTTTTCTTTTGGCAAGAACCAATGAAGTTTTTCGTAAATAAGTAGTTTGATCTTTTCGTTTCGCTTAATGTCTAAGATATTTCTGGCTGTTGTTCTCATGCATTTTTCGATGATTTTTAGATTCTTGTTTGTTGCTGTTCCCCAAATTATGGTCATATAATTGCATAAGGATATCAGACATGCGTTTAATATCCTTATGTAATTTTCTTCTGTTAATAATGGCTTGAGCGGATAGACGATCTTAACCTTATGATCCCCTTCGTTCACAATTTACAGATTTTGTTAAGTAACAAGCATCGAATTCCTAATAAAACTCTTTGTTTATTAAATATGTTTCAGTCGGTTTCGGATGTCCCTCCAGGTATGTTCAAACATTTGGACAGCAACTTAGCCGTAGCCAACCGCCATGAGCTTAACAATGATGGACTCGTAGAATGTAGAAATTCTAATCCAAATCCAAGTATTAATGCACCTGCATACCTTCTGGAAAATGAAAGACCCAACTACCAACCAAATGGTCAGTCAGTGCAGAACGGAAATCAATTTTTGTTTCAAATTCCAAGCGGTTCACAAAATCTAGATCCTCAAGAAATTATGTCTGTCCCTATCCACGCTGCTACTGCAGTCTCCGCAGAAACACCATTCTTAAGTCCACCAGCTTCAGTTGAATATGAACAAAACTGTGAATCAAGGAATTCAGAGAGTGTCTATGCTCAGGCACCATTCCCGAATCGTTCGGATTCAAGATTTCCTGATCAGATGGCTGAAAGGTTTATCGAAAACAATGATGGCAACTCTGGATCAATTAGTAATCCTGAATATATATTCGTCCTTCCTTTTCAAAATTCTTCAGGAAACAATAATCCAGTCCACCCATCGGCAGAACAATCCCAGAGAACATTCCAACAACCATGTGAGAATCACAAAAGCCCCCAGTCAGCCCTTCCTCAACAATCAGACATACTTGATAGATTTAAAGAAGTGACTGAAAGTGTTCAAGGTTTGAACAGAGTTTGTCGTAGATACGAGCCACTGCACTTTCTTCTAAACACAATCAATAAAATGTACAGTATCGTTGAGAGGAATCGGAGGAAGCGTGTGATGATAATCAATCGCGAGCAAGCCTTGATAAGAGCTATGAAAACAGAAAAGATCCGGTCCATGAAAACCCAATACGTAGACGTCTCAACAGATGAATCTCAAACCGAGGATGAGGGGAACTCTTTTGAAGGGTTAGACTTGACTACCCAGCCCGTCGTAGAACTTACCAGCGAAGGCAATCTAAATTTATTTTAAACAAAATGGAAATTTTCAGTCAAATCCTTGTTCAGTAAGTGTGATTAATGATACTGGTAAAAATTCTTAAATGATATTTTCTTTTACAAATGTTGTGGTTGTATCATCATTAGATCAGCTATATTATTAGCAATTAAAGTGTTAAAGTATTACAATAAGGTTTTACAACTATAATTGTACCAGCTTTGTTGTCTATATTGAAGTATTCGGGTAATTTATGAATTCAGGATTTGTATAATAATGTGTTCAAGGAAAACATTCCAGGAATTTTTTAGTAGTTTAGTTATAATTCTTATTTACAGTTTTATTAGTAGTTGACTACAAAACTTTATTAATTTACCTGCTGAATTTCCTTTTTCATATCAGTTTAACAAACTTTGTTCTCGAGGAATCCTTTAATTTGAAAAAGTGCTTAGGAACTGTAATGAAGCAGAGTAATAATGAATTTACAATTATTACATAGTAGTACTTATTTTTAGTTATTTCCTAACTCCCATCAAAAATTATACTATTTCAAAATGAACAATAAATGGTATGAAATCCGTAGATGAAAGTGGAAACTAGTTTTAAATTCAAAATCTGACGATCAGATTCTGACCTATTGGTAGTTAAAATTACTTAATTGATGTGTACAACTATTATTATCGTATGTTGTAGAAATAAAACAAACGTTCCATCTGCAGCTCGAATAAACCATAATTACAAACGGCTTTAATTAAGAAGCGGAGCTAACCATGGATGTAGGTCTGGCAGTCTGGTACACATTTATAAATACCATTTTATAGGCTCAGCAACTCAACCAGTGAGTTTGATGACTATATTATGATAAGCTAAAGTAGAATAGAAGATGACAATCGTTGACAAGCGGACATACATACACGAGCTCCACTCCTCTATAAATGCAACGTGTATTATTAATTAAAAAAACATATTTATGGTAGGTAGTGTTCTGACCTTCCATAGCAAGATTTTTGAAAGCTTAATTATAACGATAGCATAAATCATATTGTACGTTCGCTTATCGTTGCGGCGATCATTCCATCCGCATCCCTTCAATGAAACCCAACGTAGGATAAATTTAGAAACAACAATAACGCACAGTTGTAGTTAACCTAGAGTGACTATGGTCTAGTCCAGGCTTACAATCATTTTTTAAGTCAATCGTAATCAAAATACCTGGCTTTGAGCCACACTAAGCATTGAAGGTTTTAATCTGCAGTTGCACTTGCAATTAAGTTTAAAAAATCTTTAAGTATTAAGAACTAAAAATAAAATAGATTAAGCCCCAGCGAATCCAGTTGAATATTTTACCCAGTTTTAGTTCATAAATGGTTGATTTTTGCTGTTGAGTAAATCTTATAGGGCAAGTTCACATTAAAATTAGTTTAAAACTTACACATATGAAATATTCCAGAGACAGACAAAGTATTCCAAATGTAAATGTAGGTTTTCAATTGGATAGATTATGGATAGGGTAGGATATAGTGTTGTAAATAGCTTCAGGGATTTATCAACATGAAATTTTCGAAAATTCGAAAGTGAAGTTCCCCTCACGGGATCTGAGGCTACATTGTAATGCCAAAACGCTGAGCACAAACGATGTCATTTACTAAAAGCCATAATTGTCCTAAGTCCGGGTGATGCTATTATTATTCTTCCTCAAATGTTTTAATCCAAACTCTTCCAATCAAGATGCAAGCGTTGCGTTACTTACTAGACAATTGGGCTGCATATATATGAAATAACGAATACGAGGTCACACGTAATAAATATTCACATCTAAATCATTTAGTCAGCAGAAGCCAAATGAATAGTGTTTAATAAGTAATGAATTTTTGATACAGAACGTTTTACCCACTTCCGATCTAACTAAAGGCCAAACCTTGAACTAGCTTTATATTTAATTCAATAAGTAATATTTAAACAAACCTTCAACTTCCAAAGAACTACATTCATTCGCATCTTTCATTCATAAATTTAGTTCATTGAACAAAGACTGAAATTTTACACCTAAGAAAACTTCATAAACTCGATCCCATCAGATCTTATGTAATTCAAAGACAAACCCCCCGTTCATTCCTACTTCCTACTAGCTACTGTTCCAGTTTATTCATATCATATCATCATCCTTCTCAATTATTTTCCATCTGTATTATTTCCTTTTCTAATCCAACAGACCACAGCACAGTGTAGGAATACAATTCAAACAAAAATGAACCTATGAACTTAAAGAAATCTCTTGTCCAAAATCAGTCCAAATAAAATTATTATTTTTTTTTTGAAAAGGTTCATTTTTATTTCAATAAAGAGATGACTAAAAACAAACCTTCTTCATCATCAGCTTCACCACACAATCAAAAGGCAAAGGAGACAAAGGAAAAAGAAGAAGGTTGGCTGCAAGACTATACACTGCGTAAGTGAAGAGGGATATTTAAAAAAAAAGTAAAGTTTTGAACCCATAGATACACGAAATAGAATAAAGTTTGAAGAGGAGAATTGAATCAGGTGTAAAAAAAGTATTGGGACAATTGGGAGGCATTCTAATAAGGTTTTTAGGGAGAAAAAGCGGAGGCAGAGAGAGAGAAGAGAGAGATGCCAAGAATTTACAACATCACACACACAGGTTGAAAACACAAGAGAGTGAAGAAAACAAAAAAGAGGCAGCTTGGAAGATTACCTTTTTACTAAACTTTAGATTATTTACCATTTCTCTACCCCCCTGTCCTGTCTTCCTCTCCACCACCAGTCAGTGTTTATCAGGTAATTTAAAAATAAAAGGTTTCAAATTTTTATTTTAAAAAATTAATTTTTAAATAAATTTTTCAGTTGATTGCATTATTTTTTGTTTTTCAGTGTGTGTGGTGTATCCTGTACAGTCCACACTCCTGTGAGTGAGTGATCGTGATCTCTCTATCTGTCAACAACAGTAGTCAAGGTGCAAGGGTGCAAAAAGGTTGAAGGTTCAAAGGATTTTTAAATTTGACATTCCATTACCAAACAAAAAGATAGAATTAGGTTGGAGAACGTCGTCAAGGTAACGGATTCATCAAGTTTGGAGTACTTCATACTTCAAGATTGTGGATTTACTGGTGACTGCTGGTGACTTGACAGTGCAGCACAGAGCAGATCCTAATTTGTTATTGTACTTTGGGAATAATAATAATGTATCTTCAGTCTTGACCTCTTATTATATTGATAATTAATTGAATTGTTCAACGCGAATTGAATTGGCAAAGCGCATTATTTAATTGATTGTGGTTGTGAATTGAGTGTTGATATTGTTTCGCTAAATCCAGTGAGTGAGACAAGATTCAAGATTGAAGGCGTAAGTTAAGTGTGAAGGTATGGGATATGAATTTCTTTAAAACTACAACCTAAGAGTTAGTAAACTGTAGACGTAGCTAGACTGTGGACTGTAGACAGACGTAAATATTCGCTTTGCAGTTTGGAACTGTGTTACTATGTAATATTAGTGTTCTTAATTCCAGATTATGGATTATACGGAGTAGTTAGTGGTTTACAATTCACAGTTAATTTTAGATTTCAGATGTAAAACTTTGGATTCAATGTTGCTTTTTAAAGGTACTTAAGTTCGAAGTTTGAAAGAAGTTCGGTTGAGGAAAGAAGATGGAGAGCGAGATGAAAGGGACGGAAGAGATGGGGGCAAGTGGATGCACTTCATCTGATATGGGAGATGGTAATTCAAATGTATCGTCACAATCATCATCTGCAGTAGTTGTTCAAAAAGAAGCCCAGCCTCCGCATCCTGTGACGGTTAAATGGGCCGGAAAGGAAGTCGAAATTGAGGATATCAACGGTTTAAAAAGTGTGCGAGATCTCAAACTGGCTATTCAACAAAAGACGGGCGTTCAACCTGATCGTCAAAAGTTGCTCAATCTCAATTTTAAGGGTAGGTAAATTCAATTAGTTGTAAAGTATTAGTGTTTAGTGTTTCTCTGTTTTCATTAATGTTTTTATGGTCATTAACAGGCAAGCTAGCCCAGGACGATTGTCCTTTGAGTAACTTAAATTTGAAATCTGGTCACAAGATAATGATGATGGGATCCCTTGAAAAAGACATCGAAAATGTGGATGTCCCTCCAGAAGATCGTCCCGATGTAAATAATGACTTGGACATACCCGATGAAGATGATGAGCCCTTGGAAAATAAAGAAGTTTACCTAAACAAAGTAGCGAATAGGGTTACTGAATACAATATTAAGGTTTTCAATCCACCTCGAGAAGGGAAGAAACTTCTGGTATTGGACATAGATTACACTCTCTTTGATCACAAAAGCCCAGCTGAAACCGGCACAGAGCTTATGCGGCCTTTTTTACATGAGTTTCTTACAGCCGCATACAACGTAAGACTAGAAAAAACACAAATGACATAATTATGATTAGATTATCTTTTTTGCAAGAAGGTAAACGATTCTTTTCTGTACGTGGCACAGGATTATGATATTGTGATTTGGTCTGCAACCAGTATGAAGTGGATCGAAGAGAAAATGAAATTGCTTGGTGTGAACACTCATCCAGATTACAAGATTTCTTTTTACTTGGATTACTTAGCCATGATTTCTGTCCATACTCAGAAATACGGCGTGGTTGATGTAAGTTTGAGAGATTAACAACCGTTTTTCTAATTTTTTTATAGTTAATAGTTTCCATTTCCATTAAACTTGTAATAAAAAAATAACCTCGTTTTTTAAAGGTAAAACCTCTTGGTGTTATTTGGGGAAAGTACCCTCAATATTCCCCGAAGAACACAATCATGATAGATGACTGTAGGCGTAACTTCATCATGAACCCACAGTGTGGACTGCGCATTCGTCCGTTTCGATCCGCACATTTGAATCGGATGACAGATCGAGAATTAGTTCGGATTGGAAATTACCTCAAACGAATCGCTCGTCTGGATGACTTCACTAACCTGAATCACCGTAAATGGGAAAATTTTATAATGAAAGTAAATAGGCAGCGACGTAACGCTTCTCATCAAACCTCAAGTACTCGAGGAGGAGGACAGTCATGATCAGCAGGCGTTATAAATCATAACCTCACTTAAAACAAACAAAATTTCACATTACCTAAATCTCTCTCAGAAATCTTCCAATATTAGTTGTGGGTAGATAGAAGTTACTTGTCGTAACTATTTGTTTACCAGACTACTACTGGAGCATATTATATTACAAAAAGGTTGTGCGTAAACTTCCAGTTACTTCATTTCTAAAATCCTACTTGACGCTTGAAATGCAATAATTTATCTCTATCTCGATGCAAAGACCAACTTAACTTTCGTAGTGAAGTATGAGCTTCAGCCCAGTCATTATGTAATATTCTAAAATTGGTCTTGAAACAGGCAGTACTAAATCTCAGGCAAATAAATCCAGGTAAATTCATATTCTTAGGTTTCTGATAAAAAAAAAATTTTAATGCCCACAACGAATATCCCATAAATCTGTCGGTTGTGCATTATGTTTTTGAATCAAATCAAGTTTTTGAAAACATGTCCGCTCTAAATTTGGCTAGTAAATCAACTGCCTGTTAAATATGAACTGTTAAAATTAATTTATTATACGGTATCAACAGTATCAAGTATCGATGAAGTACGTCATCACTGTAAACAAAGCTCATTATTAGTTACCCAATTCTTTAGGTAGGTAGTTTAAGATCCGGATGACTTAAAATTCTCAGTGTATAAAACCCTACATATAAATTTGCAAAAGAATTGAAATGCGTAAATAATAAATATATATATATTGTACAATTGACGGCATTTTGTTATTTTGAAGAGTTATACCTGTTAATACACATTATGTAAAGACTTAAATGTATTGGCCTCCCAGTTCTCGTCGATTAAACTATATTTACGCATTAGATAAAAGAATACAAAAATACCGAAGTAACATACAAACTACAAACGTTGACTGCTCTTCTTTTAAGTAATAAACTCATAGTAAAATAAAATAAATTAAGCAACTATCAAATTATAGAATCTATATATCGTAAGTAAAAATGTCATAATATTTGCATGTGTGAGCGGCGTCACTCTCTATTCGTAACAATTCTAGTAGGGTAAGCCACCGTACATTATCTATGAAAAATATTTTTAGGTAATTGCCAGTGTTGTGGATAAGACGAGCAGTATATTGATATGGGTAACTGATTGAGATGCAAGTACTAATAAGTATAGACTCTTGTTGTCACTCTTGTGATGTGATATCCGAATTCTATTTCAATCTTTCGGTTAGTTACTGTACCCAGCCTTTATTCTGGTTATCATATTGTGAAAGTATGCAAATACTAAATGCGTAATTGGTAAACGAGTTAATTAATCTTAATATTTTCTCATCTTTAGCCGGCGTCTCGTTGCGTACATATTTTGTGCGAGTCATACTGCTTCGTTGTGATTTGCCTCAAATTGTAAATTCGTGTGTTAGCATAGTGTTCTGTCTTGTATAGTCAACCGTTTGTTTCTACTTAAATATTATTACTCACCAAACAGGTATCAATACGTAGTTTTTATTTGTACATTTGTATACCAAGTCATTTCGATAATAAATCACCGCTTATTTCTACTGTGTCCTACCAATTACTAAGATGCAACTACTCTCTAAGAGTAACCTTCACTTATTTATTTCCAGAAATGAATGTACACGGTTGATTGTAGCAGTACACAGTCTTAGGTAATTAGAATATTTTAATTCAAAGTATACTGCAATGTTGAAACGGTGTATGAAAACCAACCTTACTCTAATCTTAACTTAAAATGATACTACATTGCGGCCATCATTTCATTTGATAACATGGTTAAAATAACTTTGCCTGATACTTATGTCAATAATCTCACGGATGAAGTCAACATCAGATGAGGAATTTCTCCTGCCTAGTCTTTCCCTGAAATTAAATAAATGACAGCAGACAGCATACAAAAATTGGTTCCTTCAAACAGCGAAAAAACTTACTTCTTTATTTTTAAAACAATTAATTGGTTTTCGTACTTATCAACTTTAAGACAGTTAGTAATGCCAGCTAAAATTGCTTCTTGTAGGTAGATCTAATTAAGTCTATATGGTGCATTTTAGGTTCAGGATGCAACATTTGTATCAGTTATGATTTAACCAAACATATAAGATAAAACTAGACTCATACCTGTCTCTTTCGGTAATGCATAAGTAAAGTGTCTCTGACCACCCTAACTTATCTCGCAAGTCGTACAACTTGAATCAATCGCAAAGTTACACTATTATCATAATATTTATCAATGATCATATTTTCTTTTGAACTTCTACTCGAATTCAAAATCCATCTCGATATTCCTTTTATTCATCATCATCAATATTAACCCAACATACTGCTCCTTTAAATGTGCAAAGAAATTAGTTTAAGATAATAATCTTACAAAACAACAAAACTCACTTACTTACAATTTACAAGTATAAGAACGATGAAAGGGAGAAAGTCAACATTTAAAAACATTAGTCGGTGCACAATTCGATTAGAGTACACATGTTAAACTTGACTCACAATAAGGTAAGGTACCTACAAGCATTCATAGTCTGAAATTTAAACTAGTTTCAGGGTTCATTTTCGGTGAGACATCGTATGCTATAACTTCATCGCAAAAAATAATACATCTTCGCATTTACATCACAATTTTAACTATTTTTGAAACACATCTACTACTATCTACTTTTAATCTATTTAGTTTGTCAAATTTTTACAATTTTATTTAATGTCTCTAATAACATACTACATTTAACTAGCAACAAGGTAAAATGAAGTATTCAGACTTATAAAACAAGTATGAAGAATATTGTAGCATTTTTAAGTGATTAAAAAGCCACTACATTCCGTTACGTCCATATCTAATTATGACATTAATATTTTCATGACAGTAATAATGATGTGTGAAAAAATTAGTAAATACTTGAGATCATTGTCATTCCATTCTTAAATTCTGGAGATTTTCTTTGCTTTGCAATTCGGACGCGGGGTTAAATGGAATACACAGGTTGAAGGGGTTATAGTCACAGTCAGCAGTAAGCTTGAAGCAATTTATCCGTAGAGGCTTCCAAAAATCATGTAATTTTGAGCGTTTCATTTAAGCTGATTACTCAATACCCCATAACGAGCAAAGAGATTTTTGTTCAATACTTCTACATATTCTTAACTAGTACATTTCCTTACATCCTGATCCTTCAATAAACAGCGCACTTTATCCCATGGGTTTTGACTGACAGTAAAATAACAATTTAGCAGTTCCCAGTTCCTAATGTTTTTTACTCAAACTTATTCATAAAATCAGTTGAATCTGATTTCACGAAAAGTAACTATCATTGAAGTTTAAAGACAAACATTCGCAGCAGCCGTTCAGAGGCAAAACCGCTGAATTAACCTTAAGATTAAGTTTCCGTGTTTACTTTCTTGTAATACATATTGCTTTCCAAGGTCTGGGACTCTAAGAAGCAAGAGAATTGCATGAAGTTTATCAAATTTTGTCCACTTCCTATTTATGTATATACGAACTTTTGAATTGTTGCCAAATCATTGCAGAAAGCACAGAAATTAATTTTCAACACATTTGACCCCAACCCCACTCATCGCCAATAAATTCACCCAGCTCACCGTCCATGAACATGGTTTACGAATAATCCCTCTCCATTGTAATACAAATGGTAAGACACTCACTTCTCTCATAACAACAGTATTTTGATTACTGCAATAATGCTGATAACTTTACAATAAGAAATTAGCTTTATAACACAATTATACAGATTATATCTTGATAACAAATCTCTCTAGTATTTTATCCTGTAATCTCTTACTACAACAACACCAATAACAACATTATTATCAACAAGATACACAATTACACATTGCTGGAATTACAAAGCGTTAGACACAAATTTTTCATTCTGAACCAAGAAGTAGAAATGCTAAAGCTCAAACAGAAATAAAATCTGGATTTACATAGATGAAATAAGTGAAAAAAATGATAGTTGACAGTAATACTTAAGAAATACAAGCTAAACGGCTTGACACAGCGTGCAAAAGAAAAATTGCAACAGACTCAGCTCTGAAAACAGAATAATGCCAGTAAGATCCTCGAGTTTGTCCTACTAACGCATAAACGTATAATCAAGCATCACCCAAGCTCAAGCTCCGTCCCATGTTCATGTTCGTCATCATCATCATGGTCATCCATCTATAAAAAGCTTTAATTAGTCAATCACGATAAGGGTAATTAATATCAAAATATATGGTCTATCTACGAAGCTTAAAAAAACTTCATGGACATTTGTCAGCAAGGTTTGAAAAATCTTGAGTTTGAAATTAAAAAAAAAATTCCTAGTTTTAACTTTCTTCTGCATTTAATTAGACAATTAATGATAATTCATTCTTTGTGTAATTCCGGTCTAAAAAACTTGTACAGGTTATAACGGGCCTTTTATAAACTAACAACGACCATTTATAAGTGCGCTGTCCTTCCAAAATTAGTTCCCGTAGTTCCTAGTTTAAAACCCCAGGGGTACCCTGATAAGGTTGATGCTGTGTTTCAGGGGAGAGGGAGGGGGTGGTGGCATTTCAAACTCTAATTTTAGAATTCAGTTCGTTTCTGTCTTTAAAAAACCTACTTGAAAATGAAAATAGAATCTTTGTAAGAAATTTGTCATACATATTTAATGCAAGGCTATTTAAGTAAAACTATATAATTTATATATATTGCTCACGGTCTTAAAAAACTGCCCTTGGTTATGAAATGACCTTGAGCAACACCCTGATTTTCAAACCTTGCATCCATACCAAGCCAATATCATACACACCAGTAATGCACTCATTCAATTTTGGTTTTACATTAATTACCTCTAACTTGATACCGTTAATCCGGCTTATGTATCTTCGCAGTCTACACTCGTGGTGACTGCAGCCACAACACACACATAAACTACAAAAATACCTTTCCACCTGTAAAATAAAGAATGGCACAAATACTTTAAAAATTAGCTTCAAAATAATCAGCCAACACTGCATAAATGTTAAAGGAAGGTATTCTTCACAAAATTTAGGACTCTATGCCTTACCTACCCCTCAGATAGAGCATGAGCGGCATAGATAAAAAAGCAAGAATAGCTATTAGCCTGGACAGCTGGAAATATTCTTTCCCTCAGCATTGCTAATTAAGTCTTTACATTTAGCAGTCAAGAAAGTGAAAGGTTAATTCCTGTGGGTTACACTAACACCAAATGTAGGGAGTAAGTCCACCCGAACTGTGCATCTTTCTATCTAACTATATATTTTTAATTCAAACTATTTGACAAATGAATAACTCAAATTAAAAAAAGTAACCACTTATTTCAGAGAATGAATGTAAATCTAATGTAGTTTGTCCATTGACACTGATTAAACTTATGCTTCCCAATTAGTTTAAGTTTAGCTGTATGACGAAAATTTTTAAGTTCAGCAAGTCAGAAAATTTGATGAGAAGAGCCACAGCCAGAGACGTGCGCGCGACCAGTAACACAGTAACTTTTACATTAGGGTGGTTGTGATTCGGTAGCTGGGATGACCGTGATACTTTATATCTAGAAAAATAACTATTGTAATAAGTATTTTTTCAAGTATCAGACCGTTCAGACCGTATTGAATCAACGACATCTTTCCAAAGTCGAGACACTTTCGAGCAGTTGTCAAGGTCTATATCGTCTAACCTATTAAAAACTAATTTCAAAACCTGTGTGAGTTCATCTTCGAAAGGTTCAAAAGCAGGCGACGGTTCCTCGAAATCCTCTTCTTGCTCGTCTATCGTAGAACCACCTTCGCAACGTACCGATTGATTTCCTTCCTCTAACTGATCTTCTTCTAGACTTTCTTCATCTATCGGTTCTCCTTGAATTTCATCGTCAATCTGTTCATTTTGCAGATCCTCGTCTACTTGAAGATCTTGAGATTCATCTTCAATCAAAGCTTCTTCATCCATTTGGGCGTTATCTTCAGTCGATTCCTCTTGTTCCTCGCCATTCTCAGGCTGATTGGATGAAGCAGTCGACACAGCTGCTGACTTTGGCACAGCTATGTACTTTCTCTGATTGATTGTGACAACACTCTGAGCATAGCGTTTAAAGTGATTGGATCCTACTTGTTTCTGCTGTTGCGCCCCTGGAACCCCTGATGCTCCTCGACCTCCTTGATTGTGGTGGTACTGTGGATGAACTTGAGCAATTTGGGTTCTTTGCTGCTGGTGAACTGGAATTTTTTGTCGTTGATATGGGTTCTGGAGGTGGACGTTGTTTCTAATAGCAGCATAGTGTGAGGGATGCCCTCCGATGGTAGGTGGACGAAATACCTTAATTCCGGGATGGGAATCCTTGCTTCCAGGTCGTCGTGCCATGCCCAGCCGAGGGATCATTGGCTGCAATCTAGGAACTGGGGGTGCATTTACACCCTTTCTGCCTATAGAGATAGGAGTTATTGTCAAGCTACTCCGATTGTTCAACTGAGGTATTAGCATATTGCGAACTGGGCGGCCTCGAATTCGCCTCATGTCCATGGAGGGCAGTGACGCAGTAGCAATTGATCTACCTTCAGCCTCCGGTCGTTTTAATGTCCTCAGAGACGGAGGGTTTAGTCTAACCATCTCCATTCGACCTCGAGGCCCACCTGGTCCGTGACCACCACGCCCAAACGATGATGGTGGTTGCAAATTTGGAATTCGGGGCATCATTTTGTGACTGGGCTGTCTCATAAAAGATTCATGATTTTGAGATGATGGCTTCACTCGAATAAGAGATGGTACAGGTTTACTTTGAAGCATTCCTCGTCTATCTGAAATGATCCTTCTGGAGAACTGTTGTTGCTGCTGTGATCGTGAGTTAGCAGCTAGTGATGATTGCCGGGCATTATCATTGGGCCCTTCACAATTCTAATGCATATCAAATACATGCATTTTAACCCCATGTTTTATCTTTTAATTTGTTATTTATGATTTGTTACAAAAAATTATTTCATTCAGACTTACTGAACAGAAAAAGTTCCTGTAATTCTGATTCGGCAACCCCAAGCACCCTGGGTGGTACAAACATAAGCACCGTCGACACTGCAAAGTCGGAATCTCTCCTGTCATTCCTGGACACCTAATAGAGCATGGAAGCAGGACTTGGGAGTTACGAGAGAGACCGTCATCTGGGCTCCCCATGTGATCCTGCTTTTGTTGTTTATCTTCTTCTTCTAAATCTGCTTCATTTTCACGTTGCTTATGAGAATAGGTTCCAGTGAATTCCATGTTCATGCTATAAGCAACAACATACATTAGCAAATCAAAACATCACCTACTACTGCAAAAATCCAAAATATACCACAACTTAAACTGAACTCAGAATGCATCTGCAGATGTATTATGTTGCCTTACCCCTCACTGTAATGGCCATACTGAGCAGACTGAGTGAACGCCGAAATCCCAAACAATGCACCATCTTCTTCCGAGTGCAGAGTTCCAGCAGCACATTTAGCTGCTTTGATAGCTTCTGCTTGGGCAAGCATGTCTTTCCTACCTCCAGGTTTTGGTGGACGACCTCGCCTTTTGAAGTCATTCATAGAGTCGTCACAAGGCAATCCAGATGTTTGATTACTATCTTCCATATCTCTTGGATACTTTGGTGGCAGCATACCCATTTCCATACTGCCATCGTCCATACTACACAATAAAATTTTAATTGGAACGTGAACAAACTATATAGACACGGAGGTACATTTTTCAGCATCGGTGTCTATTCCTTTAAGATTTGCATGCATTTTAAACAAATTATGATTAGTAATATTTTCAAGTTCTTACTACTCTTTCATCTGCTGTGCTTTTGCTGAAAGTTTAGCTTTCTTTTCAGAATGGTAAACATTATCCGTAGTTGCATATCTTTTTGGAGGTTGAATAGATCTTCTACTTGAACTACCCCTGGCCGCAGATGGATCTTCCTGGCAACCATTATTTGAACGTGATGAATTTTCGATGTGCCCAAACAATACTTCTTCAAAATTTCCGGTTGGTTTGGGCGAAGACCTGGCAACAACTGCCTTAACAAGCATAGGTGACTTTCCACCATAAGCCTGACGAACCGTTTCTTGCTCAGGGTTATAGCTAACCCGTGACTTCGCGAATGAAAAATTGTCTACTGTTAATCCATACTCCGGTTTCTTTGATACTAATGACAAAAATATGATTGTCTTCATTTCGGTTATAGAAAATTAACTTTTGACGGACTGGTGGACAGATCTCACAAAGTTTACTTACAGAATAGGTCTATTTGCTTGGACGACCTGAATTTCATTCCTTCTGGTGAGAAATAGTATACGTCCCCCAGTTTCTTGCCAGGAGAAGCGTTCGATCTCATAACGATTTCACGTCTCCAACCTGTAGACATTGACATAATAAATGCCGACTTATTCTTATTATCTCAATTAAAGTAACGCAGATTTACTTAAAATTCGATGTAGTTATAATAATATCTGATAAATAGAATTTTTAATGAGAATTGCTTTACTTAATGTTTATAGCCCTAACCTTAGTTATGTTTTGGGCAATTTCTACAGTATACATAGTTAGGCCATAATTTAAATACGAGAAAATGGAAATCCTATAGTTTTGCTTACTAACATTTACAAATCAAAACGGGACTAACTCAAGTTACCACACTGGGGAAAATTATCTTCAAATTTAGGACGGAAAATGAACGTCACATTTTATCACCGGACCATTTAGTCCGGTTAGTCGGTTCCTGATAGGGGAATTAACGCTAGGAAGGCGACTGAGTCTTACGATATTTATTTACCTTACCGTACAAATGGGGACCTTGAGAAAGCTTATATCTTACACAATCAACTAATTAAGACCCAATCTCCTTCCCAGCGTCTATTCCTGTACAAGGAACAAACCAACCGGACTTTATCAAACTAACTCGATTAAATGCGACACGAAATCTGTATGGTCTGTTTTATTTTTTGTTCCTTAAGTTCCTTTGCGCTTTTGCTTAACCTAATTCTATTTGTAATAATGCACGCTCATTGTTAGTACTTAATTACCAGCAAATTTTCGTTTGCTTTATTCGTTTACCTTTATTTAATGCTTCTTGCAACAACGCCAATTTTTCTGGTGGGAATACGTCTTTCGCGATAGCAGCCATAAGTTTTTCATTTACTTGTTCCGGAACTGAAGCCATGGCCACAGCTCGTTGAATTATTGAATCTTCTTCGTTAGCATCAGCCTCAATAATCCTCAGCTTTATTTCGGGCCCTTCATCAGGTATCAAAAGCTGCCTCAAGGGGACAGCAACAGGGTCCTTGTGCAACATCAATGCTTGCTCTGATGATTTCACATGAGCAGTTTCCAACTCTTGTACGATTTCAAATAATATTCCTGACTGTTCATCAACAAGAGGGAAAATGGTATTTTGGTCTTTGTCTGAGAAACCCGGCAATGGGACTTTTATGTTCGCAGGCTCACAGAATCCGATTGTTTCAGCATAAAGACTATTTGAGTCATCCGACAGCAAATCCTCCTCAGTGACTGGTACAAGACTGTCCTCATCCTCAAGTGCGCCTTCCAAATTATTTGATTCTACTTCGTCCTCGTCTTCTAATTCTGAATTTTCTTTATGCTGAAGAATTTCATCCCCTTGTTCATCTAGCATACCATGCTCACCCTCTTCTTCTTCATACACGTCTTCTTCCTCCTCCTCCTCATCTTCCACCATTCTTTGGGTCTCGTCATCTTCGTCCATTTTTATCTAAAAATATAGACAATATTTACAGAAGAGTAAACTAAAACCAGTTAAAATATCTAGTGACATCTGACAGCTGACACTCACAAAAATGTTAACATTGTTTACACTTAATCCCTATATCCAATTGAAAATGTCAAAGAAAAAACCATTTGCACAATTTTAACAATTCCAGATAGTTATTAACAAGAAACAATCGATCCAGTCAATATGAAATCAAACTGAATCCAAACTCAACAAATCCCTACTTGAGCTCAAATAAGACTAGCCTCACCTTTAAATCCTGCAGAGTGGAATATTTAATGTGTCGGATGTAAGTTTGATAGTAAAATTTCCGATTCTACAACCCACAATCAACAATTTCAATACAAAATCTAATTACTGCACTACTCTCCGCTTGAAAAGTACGAACTGCTGACCCTGACTCAAAGACTGACTCACTTACTACTCAAAATTTACCAACAACTTCAAAATCACAAACTGAAATCACTTTACGTTTATGGCCATGCTGAATGCAATACCAATGACCTAAGATACCTAGACAATGAACCACGAATGACCTCGAACGGCCGAAATTTGAAGTATAACTCACTTCCAGTTCCAACATCCCGAACAAATGTACTCATAACAAATAAATATCATCAAAGGGCCAACTGTTGCAATGAGATGGGACGGAAAGTGGAGAGGAGAGACTGCACTCATTGCAGTACCCAACTAGATATGACTCACTCACTTCCCACCCTCACCCGACCCTGCACAGTGCACAGCGCACATCTTTATTTACTGAACATAATCCATAAAATGTCAGCTTGCAGCATGCCTAAACAGACGAAAAGCTTATCTTTTGAAACCTAACCTAACAATATTAACTATTAACCATTGCCACAAGCTATTCAAAAGTGTTTTTTTTTAATTTAAAATTTTCCCTTTCAAAGCTTAATGTTTTCACTTATTATGTAGGGATTCTCCTCAAATTGGGAATATGGAATGGTACGTTGGTACATTCAAAGGTTGACGGGACACTGTCAACGTAAGAAATAGATAACCTATTCACTATTACATAATTCTTTAGCTTATTGTGTAGTACACAATTTCATTTCAATTCATCAACTCACAAATAATTGTTACAGGGTACAGAGACAGTTGACAGTTTGATAGTGTGTGTAGTGAAAAGGCTTCAATTATTTCGTAATACATAATACTAACAACAAATAAACCCTTGTAAGAATGTGGAATGTATAAAACGGAAAATAACTCTGCACTCTGATCTGAACTCAAGTGCAATGTAAAATGTAACCCTGTGACCAATACCATAACACATGCACAACATAACGCAGATGACATACATACAATACAATGGACAATGAATGAACAAAACAGAAAGCTTACCTTTCCAATCTCCAATTCCCAATCAAACCAACGCAGTGATTAATTAATGTCGAATTAAGTAATTAATTATGAATTCAATGGCAAATGGAGTGTAGAGTGCAGCTCCTGGTGTAAACAACCAAAAAATCAGTTAGAATCAACAATCCACACGACACAATAGCTGTATCTGTCCTTGTCGGCTTTTTTGTTTTTCCTTCACTCTTGATCCTTGGTTAGGGGCTTGGGCCTAAAAACACGAAAGAAAAATGTTTTTTTTAAATTAAAATCTAATTACAAATTATTATTGAAATTAATTATTAAAAGTTTATTTTGGTTACCACGAGATGCAAACTTTATGGTAATTTGTTGTTGCACCTCTATTGAATAGTAGTAATTTGCAAATGCTAGATGTTTGAGGATAAATGTATAACTTTTAAGCAGTAGTTGTTGTAAGTGTTGTTGCAAGTAGAGACGGCAGATAGAGATAGAGAGTTAGTAGGGACTCCCGCTTGTCTACGCAGGCTTCTTTCTTTTTTTGCTTCAAAGCGCTTCTTCTTTCTAACCCCTACTGAACCAATAGTCACCTACTTCTACCTCATCTCACTTATCCCTCACCACCACTGACCACCACCACCGTTGCGTTCTATGCCAGAAATGGAATGCACTTACAAAATGGTTTTTCTTCCCCACCACCACCACCGACTACCCATCAGCTCAGCATCATCAAATCACCACCACCATAAAAGCTAACTCTTCTCCTTCGACGCAAAACAAAGACCTTATATAAAAACCTAATGAGGGTAAAAATGGATCTGGTAGGATGACAGATCATCATGGTTTTTCCATTATCATAATTGTTGTATTTTCAAGTAAAAATCAGGGAAGATTTGCCGTAGGACTTAGAGACCCTTATATTGGAGTCTTTGTCTCCAAGTCTTTGTCTATCAATGATTGGAAATGTATGTATGCAGATCTTGTAAGATGTAAGATGTATCGATGTAGGGGAAAATTTATGATGTCCGAGCATGGACTTATATGCATGTGGAAAGTAGATTTAAAGTTTTAAAGGTTATCCTGCAGGGTATTTGTGTCTAATAATGGTTGTAAAAATACTTTAGATAAAAGCGGAATGTAAAGATAGCTGAGGGCCGGGGCGAGAATTCAGAAGCTTCGTTTTTGTAATGGTTGAGGCTTGAGTGCTTAGCGAGTTTATCTCTCAACAACGCCTTTTATGAGCAAAAGTCTTCATCAGAAAATTAATTAAAATATGTTGTAATTGAGTCGTTAAATGATGATGTTTTATGTGTACATCTAATGCGGAGCCTTTTTTCCCTAGAGCAAATAATATTCGCTTAGAAGCTATTCATGGATCCTAAAGCCGGGTTTATTATAAATCAACGTTTACAAGTCAGAAGTCACAAAGCCACAGATAGTGCCCAAGTTGGGACTTAAGAGTAGACCTAGAGAATAGTAGAAATTCAAATAAGTAAGATCATGATTAAGAAAAAGGAAGAAGGCACTTACAAGTCATGGCATGGGCATGGTTTTGTGAACAGTTTTCTAAAACAAGATTTTGCCGGCGTATTTAGTGTCTACGTCTACTCTTAAGTCTTGGAAAGGGTTCAAATACTGTTGAGGTGATTTATTATGAAATGTAAGTATATATAGTAGATCAGTTGGAATTTTTTTAACATAAAAAAGTACCACTTGAATTGAGACCCTTACGTTACTGCCTGACAGTGGAAATCGGGAGATATTTTAATTAAACGAAAGTATTCAAAAATTTCGTAATAAATTGGCTTTCTTTCACCTCTCGAGTCGTGTTTTGAGTTTCTTTTATTTAAGAAAATGTGGAGGCATATTAAGGTCCAGGTGCAATGCCCCCCAAGGGTCTCGAAGTAGTAGTGCATAGTGGTACCCGCTCCTAGTGTTATGGACTCACAGATTTATGCATGTTGAAGATGATAAGCGTATAATAATCAATGAATATTCTGTTGTCTTTCTTAAATAGTAAAAAATGAGCAAAAATTCTGCATGCCATTTTCCGGAGTAAAAACGCTCCGCAATTGATCCCCACCCACCCTATCCCTCCAATACAATGTTAAACGCACCTTAGTAAGTAACCATCTTCCAGCATTAAACTGATCTGAAAATTTGAGTTGGAAGATTAACTCCCCATGGGGTTCTATAGTTCTATTACAATATAATTCTTCAATGTTATTTTTCATGTGAAGAAATTCGGTGTAAGCGTCGTTAATACAATAAACATAATAGTTATTTTTGACTGGTATTACACATTTAACCGTTGTATTCTTTATTATTAATTTGTTTAGTACTAGTAGCACAATAGGAAAATAACTAACCAGAGAAAAGGCTACGTTTCAATGTCAAAGCTAACATTTATTATCTTACAATTTTTTTGAATCACACTTATCTTTAGATTTATATCATACATCTGTTGATGCATAAGTATTTTAAAATGCGATGGCTGTGATGATTTTCTGATTGCTTACACTTGGAAGAACCGTTTTACCTTGTATAAGTTGTATCGTTTTAATGTTAACTTTTAAATATATATTCGTTCAACCGTTCAACTGGTTGGTTGGAAGAAAGATAAATGTAAAATGTTTAAACTAACTGGAATTACAAATGGAAAGCTTTAAATATCTCGTTTTAGCGTTTGACAAAAAATACTTCTATTAAAAATTTAATTAAAACTACTAAGAATATGTAACTACTTTTGATATTCAGGATGTAACCACTTTTTACGACTTCCTGGATGTCAATTGGAATCCATGTTATCGTCGTACACCACTTGCTGACGCTTATCCTGGTAAATACTTTTTTGAGACGGGCTGCTGGCCAAGGCCGTCCATGAAGCTGAAGCTGAAGCGTCATTGATTAATTGGGTTATATTAGGTTGTCTTATTGCAAATTGGACATCGAAAGATATTTCATTTGTTGTCATCCCGTTCATCTGCAAAAAAATCACAAAGTGACAAATAAAAATATAATTCCTTAAAATTGAAGAGCAACTACAAAAGACATCGCTGTTGGGACTACTTAAGAAATACAGCACAAAACATTTTTTTGTAACTCAAAGTTGTGGGGTAAGGGCAAGGGCAAATTGCAAAAGGAGTGCCAAAGTGCCAACCACATACCTCATTGAATTGGTGCCAACTTGCCAACCCATCGTTGTAGATTTTTAATTGCCGATGGGAACCTAAATCAGTGAAACGCTCTACAGGTACACGTATCGGGTTCTAGGGCCAATTGTCGCTTTGCGAATTAAAATTACCCGAAAGAAAGCAATGCCTAAAAATTTTTAAAGATAGCTAGATTAACAGCAAGAACAAATTTGCTACAGACACAAATACAAAGTGTATCACTGTATTGTATGATCTGTGTGGAATCAAGGATCATTATTTGCTAGCCCTCTAACTTATGTTGCCCTTGCCCTTGGTACGAAATAATGAATCGAGAAAACTAGATTAGCAATTAAAACTTCAAAAACTAGAATTTTACCTCTTGGATTGCCAGCTCCGCCGAGTCAACTTTGTCATAGGTAATAAATCCGACCGTTTGATTATTTAGTTTGATATTAACTATTTTTCCGAATTTCCCAAAATTTTCTTTGAGAATGTCTTCAGTAATATTATGTGCTTGAATGTATATTGTGGGGCCACGTTTTGGCTTGCTCCGTCCTTTATTTATGGGTCCAGATGGACTACTTCGTCCTCCACCCGACTCAGACGATTTAAAAGGTTCTCCGTCGACCTCAGGAGATTTTCTTTTGGATGTCTTACTTCCAGTTCCTTTGTTAGATGGAATATTTTCAGCTCGATTTGGAAAGCCCCCTCTGCCTGATCTACCTTCGAATCCGAAACGTGCCGATGACGATGGTGGCGGAGACTCAAAGGAATCGTTCTTGTCAGTAGACTCAGGGTGCGGCGTGAAAGGTTCGAACTGTACAGAGTCGTTCATAGGGTAGTTTGCTGAGTAGCCTGGTGTTAATCCACCGTGTCCTTCACTACGTCCTGTCGATAATATTTTTCTTTCCAGCGTCCGAGGTCTTTTGAAAGTGGTCTTTTCTACAGCTTGTTTTGTGGAAATGCTAACTTTTCCACTTTGAATCAGTTTCTTGGCAAGCTCTTTAGCGTCTTTGGGATCAAGTGGACGCTTTAAAGGATTTGCTTTTTCTGGTTCAGGTTTGGGAACTTTCATCTCTTCTAAAGCTTTTTTCTGAAATTAAATAAAAAATCAATAAAAAATGAGCAATTCGGTAGCACTGAAAATCCATTGAGATTGAGGCGAAGTCTGACTAGTTCTGATTTTTTTTCGTATTAATTTAAAATTGTATACCATTATAAACCATACACAACAAGTATATTACTATGTGCCTTAAAGCTGGCGTCCGATCTCCTTGGGGTATACATGTATTGCTTCCACTCCAGGATTCTTTGAAAACAAAAACCCCAAGAATTGTGGATAATTTAGATAGTAAACATCAAACATGTCTCTTAAATAGTTTCATTCGAAAGGGACACAGGGCTTCTTACGACTTTGTATAACTATTTCAACAAGGCTTACAAGCTTCCACTTTTTGTTTTAGGGATTATAGTCAAATTATCTTCAAACTTATAATTGTCTTAACGCTGAAAGGAGACACAAATGTTTCCTTTTCTTGCTTCTCTTTTTATGATAAAATTCTGTCTCTACAAGAAATACTAAATTATCAGCAAAAAAATCACTAAAAGTTAACTCTCAGGTCAGGCTTTTCTGTCCCAGTCCCATGTTTGCTTGTAAAACTACATGACCCATCATTAGGAAGACTATAAAAGTTTAATTAAAGTCTAAAACAACCTAGCATTCAGATATTTACGCTTATGGGATGCAGTAACAAGGCTCAAAATATGAACTAACTAATGTCAAGTTAACCTTCTGCTGAAGTTCCAAAATCTACGACCACGGGAGACCTTCGAAATCTATAAAATAAAATTCATAATTTGCTCGTTCCTTTTTCTTTATGGTCCTAATTTTTTTTCTTAGAAGCAGGATCTTCTAACGAACTGCATCCATGATTTATAACCACAATGAATTCATGAACATTTCCTTTTCTCCGAAAAATGAAGGGATTAGTATTTCTTTCCTGGATAGGAATCTTCCATATCGGGTCAGCTGAATGCTGGTAAGCAGCAGTTAGTGTAGGGGACAGGGGTCGAAAGTTCATTACTACTTCAGGAACCCTTTTTATGTAAGTCAACCCATTTGACGTGTTTTAAAGAATGGATAACAAGACGCAATGGGCTTCTTTTCTAAGGAAATACCTGGCTTTGATACAGTCGGAGAGTCAGAAAACAGTACTGTTTTTATAGCTAAGGGCTACTTAGCCCAAGCCTCCGCTTGCTAGTATCAATCAAACCGGACCTTGCTATTTCTGTTCGCTTTGACCTTCGCTTTTATACTCGTCATCATTTTTAAATCATAATGAAAAACACAGCAAAGTTTTGGTTTTGCAACATGATACAAGATTAACAATGTTTCCGCTTGGGTAGCTGGACTCTTTCTACTAAACTACAAGTCTACTCACTCTACTCTAAAAATGCATGAACTTTTATTATTGTTGTCTCTGCATAACCCATTACACATTATCAATCATGTATTACATATTAATGCATTCTATCATCTATTCACTATTAGATGTTAATGGAATGCGTTTGTCCATTAGTTCCTTACTTTTGACTTAGTAAATCAAAACCTAAACCCTTACCTAAAAGCCTACGCGATACCTGGGTCCTGGCCTGGATCGGCGATTGACCTGGGACGGCGAACCATTAATTATAATCTATTTTAATCAGGTACTCACTTTTGAAACGTATTCTTTTTATAGATTGCATGAGGTACAGAAAATACGATTAGACGACGATCCATGACTATGACCTATGAGCTATGACCAATAAATACATAATACATCCCCTTTGTATTATGTATTTATCTCAGTAGTCAGTAGAATAGGCAGCGTTTATGAAACCCCACTGAAACCGAAATGTCTGAAGTGACATTCTTCTGACATTATTACAATGCACATTTGACATTACAAAATACAAAAATACACACCCACCCAAACCAACCCTACGTGAAGATGAATCGATATGTGATATGATGATGTGCATTAATTAGTGCATTACTTCGCCCACATGTACTTTGTACTTATTCATATTATGCGATATGAAAAAAGTAAATAAAAATGTAAATAAATTTTGAAAAAAAAAAAAAACCTTTTTTCGCAGTTTTAAATACTTGGCTTGGAGCATGAGCTCCTCCTCGGTAAGGTTGGATGGAAAATGTAGAAAAACCATTGTTCCAAACAATTATTAAAGTGAATCAAAAACCCCTAAAATTAAAAAAAAACCGAACTGACTGAAAGAGAAAAATACAAACACAACTACTTTGAACTACACAACACAAGAGACAAGAGAAAACATCATTTTATTATTATTTTGTTGCCCCTCTTCTAGATACAATATTGTAACCTTCCATCATCTCCTCTCTTCTTGGATCTGCTGCGGCTATGTTGCTATTCTTGCTATTCTATTGCTATTATAGTGGGAAAAATGTGTCAAGACAAGAAGAGCCAGTAGTAGTTGTCTGTGGCAGGGTATGCTACCCCGGGTTTTATGGGTCCAGGTTTTTTAGGGTTTTTTGGGTACCATTTCAGTTTTGGGTTTTTTGGGTTTCATTCAAAGCTTTAGGAATCAAAATTTTCACAAACTGTCGATCTCAATGTTTGTCTCTCATTGAGATACATCATATTTTGCATTTATACCCTTACAAAGATGAAAAAACAGGTATATAGACGTTTGCTTGACATATAATAGTCCATTTCTATGACCCTTTAGTTGAAAAACCCCTAAAAACCTCAAAAACCCTGGGAAGTTGGGTTTTTTTTTACTAAAAAACCCGGTTACATACCCTGGCCCTGGTCTTTGGTAGAGAAGGTAAATGAGGAGTAGTACATAGTGCCACAGTGGCAGGTTGTAGGCTGATGTAGGTGGTCAACTTGCCCTGTGTTTCCCTAACAGCTAGTTTGTTCTAGTCGGAGGGAAAGTGCAATCAGCCGGCAGACTCAACACAATCAAGAGAGTAGAGTCAGTCTTCGTCCATCGTGCATCGTGTGTGCTCTGTCTTTGCACACTCATTGGAAATTTTGTGAAAATTAATTAAATTCCTATCAAATTTTGATAAATTGTATGAAATTATAGTGAAATTACGCATTCTAAAGGAAAGAGAAGTGGGGGACGTCCAAAATGGCCGCCCCGAGGGTTCAATGGTAATTTTTAATTATGAAGAATGGCCAAGGCACGCTGTGCACCGTCAACCGTGCACTGTCAACTGTTGACTGTGCACTATGCATTCATTACGCATTATATAAAGCATAAAAGCATAATGAATGATTTTAAATTATTTATGGTGTGGTAAATTTTTTATTCTTAATTTTTTTATTTTATTTAAAGGCCTTATAAGCTGTTGTGGAATTTGCTGCGCGGTGAATCTATTTTGGCTGACGACGAGGTGATATTAGAAGAGTTAAGATCATCGTATGAACATGTTATCAAAGGGCTTACACAGTTCAAGCCAAGAAATTATGCAAGTGGATCATCTGGAAATGGATCAGGTGAAACGGGTAACTCTGGGGTCATCGAGAAGGCTTCAGGTGATGAGGATAAAAAGTCTGATGCAGCGAAGGATGAGAATGTAGATAAGAAATTACGAGAAAGGATTTCAGCGTTTCTTGTAAGCCATTTTAAACTATCTTGAGTGAACTTGAATTAGATGCTTTGGATCGTGGTATTAATTTGGTTTGTATTAATATATGACTTGTGTGTAGGATTTGGATGAGTCTAATGCTTGGGAGTTATTTTGCTCATTTATGATGTTTGAGTACAGAGGAGGATGTACTAGCTTTGACAAGCTGTTGGAAATATCGCGAGTGTCAAATGATTTCTTAATTGATCTAAGAAGTTACTATGGTAATGAGCGCTCCAGTGTATTACTCTGCATTCAAGCATTATTTGGTCATTTAGATGACAGGACGCACAAATATTATGTAAGGAATACAATCTTTACTTGTTCTAAGCGAAATGCATTGCAATGTTGTCGTTGGTCTAAAACACCGTGGTTTTTTTAATTTTATCTAGCACATATTCAAAGCTGTCAGTGACTGGGCAGACGAGAATGGGACAGCGTCGCTGACATTTAATTTACTAGATTCTCTTAACTGGGCCCTGAATGAAAACGAAGAAGTTGAGACGTTGCATGCGCTGACGTTACTGTGTTTTCAGATGCCTCATTTGTCAGTAAAACCATTTTGCAAGAGATTTAAAGGTTTCAAGCCTGGAAAAAAGAGCGAACGTCTTCTTGAAGCGGAGGCTGCACTAATGTACACCGTATTGCTTGTTTCCGGATTTGGCTCACCAGATTTGCCTGAAGAATTGCGGAGCTGTGTTAGAGACTTACTTATCAAACATGCAGGGGACATCGTGTTGAATAAGTATGCTGTCGGGGCTGTTCTAGGAGGGTATGGTGCTACATGCGATAAAAACGAAACTGTAAAGGACTTGATCAGGAGTTCACCTCACACATCCACTACTTGTGTTCCCTATATGACGCTTTTAGCCAGATGTTATTCAAAAGACAGCATTGTCAATGTAATTTTAAATTTGAACGTACTCTTCTATATTAGGAGAAAGTGAATTTTCATTTTAATTATGTCTAACTTTGATTTTTTACGATGCAGAGACATAATCTGTCTACGGTTGTTCTTCAAGGACTGTATGACGCAATTATGACCATTTATGACGGATTCCAGGATCCATTTGCCTTTGGTAGTAAAACTTCTTATTATCAATTTCTGATAGGAGTTTTGCGTCACGTAAGTTTCTTGAAATAGATTTCTTAACCAGCCCTGTACAATATATTTCATTCGTCATTATTAATAATTGATGCTTCACAATTTTTGTATTGTATTTTTATTTAGGATACAATTGCACAAAAGTTTTTGTGCAATAAGCCGGAAATCATGGACCTTTACATAGAACCTATGATACATTTCCCCGTACAGCTTCAGTGGATGCTTGGCATGTGGGGAAGCGTATGCACTGCTGCGGAAGAGTCGTCAGTAGTAAGTAATTTTGTGCTTTTTTTTATCTCATGCAGATATATATTGAGAATTAAATTTGTTGCAGATGCTTCAAAGCGTGCTTGAGTTGCTGACGACTGTATGTGAGCATACAACGGATCCAGTTTTCTCGGACTCTAAATTGAACCCTTCATTCACCTATAGAAATCCCAAAGATAGGACTGTAGCTGGTGTTTTAGTCCCGGCTGGTTACGAAGCTCTATATGTCGATGACATTGACAACTCAGATTTGCATCTTGTTGCTTGGGACTTGAAGAAACCCTTGCCAGTCAGCCCTTGGAAGATTATATACAATGAGATTTTGACGCCGGTCATTGCTCGTCTCAAGGATGGTGTTAGAGGCTCAATTCTTCAAGAAGATGCCGAGTTATGGAGCCAAGCGGAGCAAGAAAATATTAATGCTGTTGTCAACTTTTTGTCGGACTTCGCTGCTGTGTCGAACTCTATCTCTCCAGATCTGAATGATTTGTATGAGCCAATGGCATTTATAATGCTACGGTACTTGAGCTAATTTGATTATTTGCACCTTTTGATGAGAAGAGAAGTAAAAAATTCAATTACCTAAATGGTTTTTCAACAATAATTTTTAGAAGTATCGATTTGGTACGAGACATGAGGGACAAATCTACTTTCGCGTCTTACATGATTACCCTAATCGAATCAGCAAATTCCTACACTTTCCAAACTTGGACCCTTCAATATTTGAGTACAGTTTGGCCAAGCTCATCTGAGTCTTCAAGTTTAGTCGAAGACATAATAATGGGTCACGAAAGCGTCGCGAGTAACGACTGCAAAGTTACTCTTGCATTTTTAAAGTCTGTTCTTGGATTTTTTAAGGTAACTTTATTTATCAAACAGGGGGTTTCTATGTTAGTGAATTTGTGGATAACCCAAACCGTATCCACCATTTTTTTTAAATTTTAGGAAAACGGGGATGAAGTAATTCTAGCTTCCCCAAGAATGCAGACTGTTGCATACACCTCCGTATCCTTTATTAATGAAAATGTATTTCATTCCTACAATCGATGGAGGATGGAAAGTGAGGAAATAAAATACAAGGTTTTACTTCATTGTCTGAAGATATACAACAGCGTTTTTTCAATCAACGACCCCGAATGGTCAGATCTTAAAAGTAGTTGTGCAAAGTCACTCCTGTCCCCGAATAACTCCCTAATGTCGGTACTTAAAATTGGTATGTTCATTATAATAATATTTAATATCAATAATGTCATGTACAAGTGGCAAGAATCCAAACGAGTGGCATGAATTAATTGTTCATTCAGTTCAGTCATATTTTAGTAGCTTTAAATTTAATAAAATACGAAGGCACTTAATCAAACTATGGATTGTACATTTCATTTAATTATGTTCCCCTTAGACGATGATCTGTTACAGTTAAGTCTGTTAAGACCACGGAGGGCGGGGTACCAAATTCCAGATGTAATATATCAGTCATTATCTCTCTTGCTGAAACTATTCCAGTATCAAAGAGAGTGTATTCAGGTAACCTGGAGTTCAGTTATCCCAGTCGTTACTCGCTATTCAAGTTTGTATTAAATTAATGCTATTTTGGACAGATGGTGGATGCATCGTTGGGCCTCACCCTGGTCCAAAAACTCGGCAGATTTGCAAGGCACCGACTTGATTACAAGATTCCAACTTTAGCAATGTCGCTGTTACGAAAAATCGCAGAAGAGCTTAACATGTCGGTACTATCTTGTTTTGGAAGCGATGGTATTGCATTTCGAGATCTCGTTTTGCAAAGGTTGGAATTTCGTTCTGAAGATGTCAACCTGAAGGTTTGTTTATATGAGTGCTAGATTGATTTCGTTAAGGTTGTCGTTATCGCGTACTAAAATTTAACGATTTTGCTAATATTTCTTGATTTTGTTGTGTGTCTAATCAGGTTGCAATACTCGACTTTTTAACCATCGCTGCTCACACGCAGCCAGGGTTGATTCAATTTCTTTTCGAGGATGAAGTTTTGGCTGAGAAAATAGTCGACCTGCCAACAGAAAAAGTAAGTAAAAGCTTGTTGTCTTGGAATTTTTTTCACATTATTTTGTGTATGTAATACGAAGCTTAATGAATGTGTTGTGTAAATTAGGATGAAGGCCTTTCGTTGTCTGTCCTATTGTTTCTACGGGCTCTTTTCCGAAATGGAGCTACTGTGATGAAAACCTGCAAGCAATTGTGGGAGAATGTGTTTCTTCCTGTAAAGTTGCTGCGTGGGTACGTTTATTTATTGAAGCTTTATCAAAGCTCCTATTTAATTAAATACTTGAGGTTGTTTTTGTGTGGTTTTTTGTAGGGGCGGACGCTTAAAAATAATTACGTGTACACTGGACATATCTTCCTTAGAGCTTTTCCACCACGGCATGACCGATGCTTCTTTTACTCCAGAATTGAAAGCATTGCTTAAAGCAGAAGAGTTTGTTCGATTAGTTGAGGTGAAGATTTGCTGTAACCAAACTGTCTTCAAATAATGTCTAATTTACTACTTAAATACGTTTTTGTGCCTGTTCCAGATTATTTTGTACGAGCGAGGTGAGCCAGCTATAAAATGCTTGCGTGCAATCAAGCATTTTGTTACCGTTGTCCTTAGTCGAAACGATCTTGCTGAAGCCTTCCCAGAAACCACAAAGAAGGAAGTTCTCGATATGATTACGGAACAATTTTGGAAAGATAAGGAAGAAGATATTTGTGATCCTCGCTTAAGTACACCTATGGTGGAGTTGATGTGCGTGTTGGCCACATCTTTAGGAGAATATCCTGAATACTTAGACAACCTAGCGGGAAAGTTGACCACTCATTTTTTTGAAGAATGTGTCGGTGTACAGGTGGCTTTGCTGTCGTTGACAAACGAACGTTTGAAGAAAGTGACAAGCCCTGTGTCTCCTGAAGTTATTGAAAACATCGTCCGTGTACTTTGCAAAGTTTTTGCAAATGCTGCAATAGTGTTTCAGTCTCAAGACGTGAGCACAGTACATCCTCTCCTAATCATGAGTGCCGCGATTATATGTACAATCATAAAGTCTGAACATTGTCCTGAATGGGTGAAAATTTTCGAGCATAAATTGGTTGCCGGACTCATCGTTTCTGTAGCTCATATGGGCATTACGGTAAGCATCTATCCCATTAAAAGTTGTGTACATTGCTTACACATACTTAAATAGCCCTGACATTATTATTATTATTATTTAATGATTCAAAACTTCCTCAAATACATGGGTTTGTTATGTGTTGACATATTATGCTGTGTTAGACTGGGAAGGGTCCTGAAATCGTCGTAGAATGCCTTTACGTCATGATAAGGATGACTGTAGATCCCACAGCTGCCAGAATGTTGCAGTATTCGAACTTGGCCGAGAAGATATGGACGCCTATAGCAAAATATGCCACACCAGAAAACAAAGATCAAGCGTGGGATCAGGTTTACTTAATGTGCATTAAGCTAACAACAAAGCTACTTCAGACTCAAACATATTATTTTCTGGAAGATTGTCTAAGCTTCTGGGGTTTGCATGGAATATTTATCGTACACAAACTGTGGTCCCTGTCGGAAATGACTAAAAATTGTGTGATGAATAATCCTGACCACAACTACACTAAGATGAAAAACCTCTTGACGTTTAATGTATTTGTATTGGACGCTGTCACTGCAATGGTACCTTACTATGACCAGTGGAAAATGCACCAAGGGGGAGAACATGCGCGTGTTATGGTAAGAAATTTATAAATTTTAAATATCTTCATGCTTATTGCTTCAGAAAATTATCTATCCATGGAAGTTGTACGATTGTATGGACTGGAAGTATACCTTTGTGTGAAACACGAAATTCCGTCTGCAGTATTGTGTTTGACATTAAATATTCGCTATTGCTGAACTGTTTAGGAGGGAGTGTTCACAGCACTACAAACGTCGGTAAACTTGCTGAATCAGCCTTCATACTTGCAAGTTTTGATAAGCTTTGCAAAGACCCAGCCGCCACATCTGGAGGTCCGATTGACCCCTCAGCTGTTTGAGCTTCAAGCCAAGTAAGGAACTCTGGTTTTAATGTTTTGAAGGGCTGTTTCGTATTTAGTGGTAATACCAACGAATATGTTTTTACTGTTTTCATGTAATAACTCCATCATGCCTGTCTCATTAATTCAGTCGCACAATACACTATTTATTTTTTTGGTTGTTAGTACTCTTATTCGTAAAGAAAAATCCTGCATAATTCATGTGTGAAGTTGTTATATTCAAATAATTGGAATCGCACTATCAAGTGGTCTGGTAATTTAAAATATGTTGTATAGGTTATGGGAAGTAATTTACCTTGGGTGCCACATTTTTTGGAAGTTGCGGCATAAATCGGAGGAAGTTGTTCAGAGCGACGCAATGCTAGTTACAATTAATCAGGTTGCTCAGGCGTGTATAAAAGGACTGAGTAAAGGGGAAAGAAGGCCTCATCATTCTGGATCAGGATCAGGGCCAGGGCAGCCACCGCCTCCAGGAAAACTAATTGTGGTTTTAGAAAGAGCTCTCTGTCTATTTAACTATCACGCAACGATGGCACTAGGCGAGTCAACGATGACATTGAAACAGCAGCAACAGTTTAAGCGAGAGATGTCTAGTGAAGTTGTAAGTGAACAGAATCTATTACTTTATGTCTTGAGTAGCCGAAGAAGATCGAATGTCAGTTTTTAGGAGTTGTTATAGGCTTTGTTAAATCCTAAAATATAACTTAGATTTATATAATAATGAATTTTTTTTTAATTTTTAGGGAACGCTGTCTGACGGAATACGAAGATCTGGTGGCCCGAAAAACGATTTTCTGATTTCCATGATTTCATCGTTGGAAGAGATCTTCAAGTAATTTATTAACACAACGTCCATTTTAGAATTCAGGGCATAAAACATATCATTTGGTGTGAAAACATATCATATGATTTGTTGATGCGTTAGCTATCTAGAAATAAGGTAGAGTGTAGCTGAGTATTATTGTAACTAATCCAACGGTATCTGCAACACAGTAATTCTCAAGCATGTCCGTTTTGTTTTCGACTGGCTGACTCCAGATTAGAAGGGATAGGGAAAACACAGATAGAGGCGCATTTTAGTGCTAGGTTTGCTGGTGAGAAAAAGAGTTTGATGTTGACAGGTAAATAGTCACGCTGTAAAGCGTGACAGTTAGGGGAACCACGTCTCCTATCATGTTGTCTCATCTCATAATCATTTTTGTGATAAATGTTATTATACCTCGAAGAGCGAGTAAGAAAACTTTATGCCACGACTAACTTTAGGTAATTTTATATGCAATTTTTATGCGAGTACCTATATCTATCCGTCTTCGTATGTATTTATTTAAAGGCTTTTTTACGTGTGTGTTATATTGATGTTTATATTTTCCTTTCGCTTAAAGCAGCCGAATGTGTTTACAAATGTTACAGATCGCTCAGGCAGTTTCAAAACTTTTGAAGTGATAAGACTGTTTCGTTAAGACGTATTAGAAACATCCATTTAAGACGTGAATGACATAAATCAAATACCTTGTTTGATAGTTTGTCTGAATTGCATTTCTTAAGCTGAATGGGATACAATTGGAGCCATTGTATACCATAATTTAAAATGAATCATCGTCCGTAAAATCATTTGTAATTGATTCAATAGTAGGGATTCAATATTGGACCTACTTTGGTCTGTAACAAATCCAAAACAATGAAATGGAAGGGTTGCTGTTACGATTGTTTTGTGAACACTTTCCTGATATAGTTGTGTTATACAAAATCTGGCGTATTTTAAGCTCAGCTGGCTGGGTATATTACAGTGATTGAGGTAGAATAAAATCATCACGGTTTTAATAAATCCGATGTTTTCCACTCATACTACTATACCTGTTTCGAGGCAAAGATAAGTCTGTAGTTCATTTATTGTTATGTTTTGTATTACGTTATGGTAAGAGACTATCCCGGTTGGTTGAGTCTGCAATCGTTTATTCAAAAGCGTCAGAGAATATAACACGAGAAAAATCCCTTGAGAAATACCTTTTCCTCTCTTTAATCTATTTTTTTAGCAGAAAGAACCAAACAAAACCAAACCAACCTTAGAATCTAAACTAGAGAAATGGATGTATCTAAATATAAAAGGTAGATAGGAATGGCTTATAGGGAGTTAGGCGATTTTTACTTGTATTATTTTTATTTACGCACGTTTAGGTTAGGTATAGCTATAGCCTAAAGGGAGAAAGTTGTTGAGTTTGTTTTGAGTTTTCTCCCTCATATTGGCTCATATAAATATGGTATTATGTGACACGCAGAGATGTTATTAAACTTGCAATATGTGTAGAGAAAGTGGAGATATTGTCGTAGTAGTAGTTGTGCAGTGTGTAGTTTGAGTATTTCCTGCCTTTGATTTAAGCTCAAATTCCCGTCCCAATTTTTCTCCTTCATCTATGTACTGCCTACGATATGACTAAACCTACCTTCGGTTCATATTCTTAGAAAAAAGTCTATAAAATGTAAGCCACTTTGAAAAGGCTTTTTAAGGGAGTAGAATCAGTAAGAATGAGATTCTACATTGTAAGAGACGTTAGAGAGGACATTATTATAACTTAAGACATTTGCACAAAACGAAAGGGGAATTGACAGCTTTGTCACTGCCATGCTGCTGCATATTATAAAATATTTGTATTTTTCAATGTTGTGTTGGATATCTGAAAACTGTTAAACGGGAAAGGGTGAAACTTTAAGTGTTGGTGGAACTCACACGGAAAAATAGAAGAGCTCCCTGGGTTTTGATTTTTGTTCAATAATTTGATACTTGATATGAAAGGTTTGAGTTAAGTGTAAAATTAGTATGAGTGAATGAATGACACTTCCTTTGAGAGATCGGAACCGTTTGTAGTTTCGATATCTGGATTTTCCTTCATTGTTTTGATGAAACTGAATTCAAGCATTGTTTGTTTTTCTCGCATCAAGAAAGATAGATAATTTTATTGCATTTTGAGCCCAGATATGATTTATGAACGTGTTTATTTGTAAACAGTCAAGAAAAATGTTTGAACTTAATTTATGAATGTCAGAATGAAAGATATGAATCAACGTTCCGATCTCTCACTAGATTGGAAATGTCAGTCAAACACGTGGAATTTATTTCTACCGACCGTGAAAGATATTTATTCGAAAAGTGTTATAGTTGTTTAGTAATGAAAATTGTATGAATGAATTTTGTATGAGTGGAAGTGATTTACTCGTATTTGTGTTTTATCAACTTTTCTCATCTTCTATTTATAATCTTTTTTGTGTTTTTTTTCATTTTATGATATGGGTGGGCTAAATATCTAGATGTTTTTATCCAATTTATTGTGGTGTGATTGATGATTGATTGGGTAAATGTTATGGGAAGTTTATTATTATTATCAGTTGTTATTATAAATTCAGGTTATAGTTAAGTTTAAGGATTTACAAAACAAAAGTAATGTTTTCTTAAGCAAAAACTGGGTCAATTACTGAATTGCTAGGTATTCAAAATAGAAATGAACGTTTTCCGTCTCCAGAAGTAGTAGTAACTTGGAAAAAACGATTTTGTAGGAGTATTAAATTTCCAGATGATAGAAGTTGCTAATTTTAACTAAAACATAGCTTTAAAAAATGTCTCACTATTGCGTATTAAAATATAAATATTTCCACGAAAATTAATTAGCTACAGGGCATGTTTTTGTATACAGAATTTTTAACACTGGCCCACTGTGTGTGACGTTGTAAGTTGTAAGGTAATAATTATTGTATTTAAAGTCAGAACTTAAGATTGATGAAAACATTTCTTATTTTTTTGTAAAGATTTCGTACAAAGGAAACTGATGCATTTAATTGATTCTTAATTTTAGTAAATTGTATATAAAAAACTGCCAGCGTACGATCAATACGATGACTACTGAAGATGGTTTCACTTTTGTACGAAGTCTTAATAAATATAATTGTTAATTAATAGCAAATAAGGTACGTAAGAGGTGGCAGCCAAAATACTGAACACGGAAAGTTCGCTCAATTCGCTGGGCTTATTTATTATTATTAATCGTGTTAAGATGTAAGTAGGTTAAGATTAAACAGTGATGCTTTGAGTAGTTTGTTTAGTATTTTGATATCATTTTTCTCGTGTAATTTTACATGCAGTTAGATTAAAAGTACGATTTTACTTGAATTTTCAGACTTATTTTTGGGGGTTTTGGATTCATTCTAAGATAAATTGTTTTCTTCTCAAACTATTGCTGTCTTATATCACTGTATGCTCTAATTTCAGCCTAGCTTCTTGCTTTTATGTATGCTTTAGCTTTAAAACGAGGTGGCTGTGCTTTCTAATAGAAAATGCGTTAAAATTAAATTTATTAACTTCGTATATTAGAACACTGCGGGGTTTAAACAGCTTTTTTGTAGCTTAAAAGTTCAAAAGGAATAATTTGTGTTGAATGGTGTCAGGCTAGTAAATTCTAAATGTACGAGGCTTTGTGGTAAAACACATACCTAAATCTTTAGCGTAGATGATCTTATGAATTTAGTTATAAGTTGGGAATATTTGGTTGATAATTATTGGGTAAATTAACGTATGGTATAAATCTGGCTGGGTATATGCAAAGAGTAATCCAGCTTTACGTAATAATGTTAGTCCTAAATTCACATACTGTCCGATTTTAAGTGAGTTTTTTCTGGAATGTATGTTGGGTGGAAGGTGACTGTAATTATGAATACGACATGTTGAAGAGTTTTCAGTTTCGAAACTTTCAACTTGTCAGTAGACTGTCGTATGACATGAGTAATAATAACATTGTGTTTGGAGAAGTAGAAAAGGCATAACATGTAGAAGTGGGAGCAGGATCGAAATTGTTGTGAGACAGGTTGTTTTGCTGTATTATCTCATCGTAAGTTTGCTAAATTGGATGTCTCTTTGCGTATCTGTTCTAAAATTCGAAACAAAAATGTATGTATTCAGTGATGGGAGTCTAATTGTATTGGTATTTTACCCTTTCGTAGTAGTATTGTATGTATAAAGTGTGTAGAAAGAAGTTGGCTAGTTGACTAGTATGTTCGTGGTGGTGATAGTCATTTACTTGTGTATGGGAGAAAGTTGGTGAAATGTCGGTCGTCAGTTCCATTTCATTCGTTTTGACAGGAAATGAAACTGGATTCATTTTGTTGTAGAAGGGAACCAGGATGACTTCTCTGAATTCTATATTTTATCTCTCTCTTTTTCTCTAGTAGTTACATAATGTACTCACAAAACCAAGTTGCTTATTTGCGATGGCAATGATTCTGCTGGGAATGGGAATGCAGTGTTGGCATTTTGGGGTAGATTGAATGCAGGAGTGTTCTTTAATGGCCTTAAAGGACGATAGATTCAGAAACTGCGAATCTCAACTTTTTCAACAATTTGAAAAGAGACAGAAGGTGGGATCTAGTTTATTTTATATTACAAATTAATTGTGAATTTCTAGAACTATTAGTCCGATGCGCGACCCTGACACAGTTACCAGTTACATGTCGATGTCATTGATAGTGGAGTAAAACCATGCTTTTGTAGGCCAACCAAAGAAAGCATGTATATGTTGTATGTCATACACATCGGATTGGGATTTATTTTCTTGTTTTCTGTTCTATTAAATGACTGCAAGCTTGGTTTGAAATTTGCACTTTTATGTTCTATTTCGCTATAATGGTGTATTGTTATTTTTGTAGTGTTTGGTAATAGTGGTTATAGTGGTAATTTGTAATAAGGTAAAGGGACATGGCTATGGATGTTCTGTTAGTATATGCTCTTCTCTACATACTGAAATAGAACCAAATGGATGAGTTCGGCCCATCAGGTCAGTCTCAGGGTCTATCTATTACCTCGAGTTGGTTAGTTGATTTCCCAAGTGTCCTACTACTGATGCGATGCATCTGTGATGAGGTTTCAACACCAGAGGAACCACCAACAAAGTCATTTAGCTGACAAAAATCGTAGAAGTGGTTCAAGTTCTTTTATCGTCCATTTTATTTCCCAAAACATGATCCTGCTTTCAGGTTTTTTACTTTCCGTTTACGATTAAATTGTAAAATGAGTGTGTAGGAATGGAAATGACAGGATGAACACATCAGTTAGTGTTTAATGTCGTACTAAGTTGCAATAATTGTCACTCAACTCATTATCTATCTCATCGTTCTCCTAACCTAAATGGTTACACTTGTGATGCAAAAGACGGCAAGCCCTTATTTTGACCAAACTCATTAGTTTTTTATGCGAATATGGGACAACTGCACACCAGTGAAGTTTGCTAATAATATTCGAACAAAAAAGGTAAAAATTTTAAACATCCATAAAGAACGGTGTTATTTGTATGGAGCGTGAATGTGAAAGGTTTATTTACTAACACCAAGTACGCTGGATGATTAAAATGTGGCAGTGTGTTTAATTGTTCTTTTGCATTAAGCAGGTTGTATCTTGTCGTTTCATGTTGCATGAGCGAATTGTTTCAGCTATCGGGTTTCCAATTTTTAGAACTACCCCCGAGAAAACAATCCCCCAAATACTAGCCCATGCCTAATCAAAGTTTTGAAAAATTAGCCCCTTCCTCTAGGCTCTCCCCATGCATGTCAGGAGTACCCAATTACGAAATATTTTCACATACTTGTAGTCTTATCTTAAGTTTTCCTATTTTAAAATCAAAGTTTGACAACAATCTTTCTTCTATATCATTTTTTAGTCTTGTTCTAAACAAAAAAAAATTAAACGGTAAAAATTTCAGTGATAATACCAATTGTTCTCTTAGAATTTTGCATCCTAATGAAAAATTCCCCTAGAATAAAGCCTTGCACTTATCACTAATTGAATAAATTAACCTGAAAGAGGTCCTAAACCTATAACCATGGTAGGTTCTCACTGAAGATTAGTGTCAGCCTTTAGATAAACTCAACATTCGTATTTTTTTTATTATTTTGAAATTTTAATTTGATGTGAAACGTGTTTTAAAATGTAAATTCTGATATTATACAAGCTTCTAAAAGATCGAACTTTTATAATTTTTTATTTCAAAGGAATTTTTCGCAATCACAAACAGCTTACTTGTACTGTTGTACTAACCTAAATGTTGAATGAATTAAAAATTATAACAAAAATGGAATGCATGTACCAATAATTATCAGGTTTCTCATTTTATGATAAATGATTTGAGTACAAGTTTTTACTGGTAATGGTTAGCAGTTTAATATTTTTTGTATCTTGTGGTTTTGGACTGTGGAGTACTTGGTTAAGTAAATTGTTGTTGGACTGTGGAGTACTTGGTGTAGAAAATTGGTTTTGGACTGTGGAGTACTTGGTTTAGTAAATTTGTTTTGGACTGTGGAGTACTTGGTGTAGAAAATTTGTTTTGGACTGTGGAGTACTTGGTTTAGAAAATGGCAAGTTTTTATGTTTTATTTATTGAGAATTAATTGATCTATTATTTTGACGTAATTTAGACCTGACATCATGAAAACTGAAGCTGAGCTTAACACAACAGGCATGGAATTAAACTTGTTGTGCCAGTTATTCCGGACATCTCGAATAGCAGCAGAGAAGTATAGTTTGCAAAAGCTATATGCAGTGGAGCAACAGCGACTGAGATTCGCAGATCCCAGCAGATCCATTTTTCAAGGTTTGGCTTTTAAGTATGTGTACCAACAACCATCTACCAGTTCACCGGAGAGTAACCCTGCCAGCTCGCCGTTGTCTAAGTGGATAATTCCGTATGCAGCTGCGGGATTTTTTACGAAACCCCCTAATCCGAAACTATATTCTGTAAAAACTCCTACTATGCCTATTTAAAAATGTATTTAATTTATAAGTACACTTGCCTGTTTGAATATTACGACCTATATATGTTTAGTGAAATTGCACAAAAAAACTAATTTAAGGATGGGTGAATATTAATAAAAATGTTTGAAACATGAAATGTTCAGCTGTGCCTAACCTTTACAAAAATTTAAGTTACATGTTGAGCATGATATGTTGAATGTTTGGTTTTTTAAACATTAAGATCAGATAAGATTATTATGGTTCAGAGTTTGGAGTATTTCAGACATACGTTAGAGTCTATTACAAGGATGATATGAACTCTGAGCCAGCTCAAAATGTTTCAAAATACGGTACAAATTTAGTGTAGCTTACATTCAAGATTTCTCAACCCAGTGTACCCTTCATAGCATCCTGGCTGAGCAAGGGCTGCTTAAATGTGAAATTTCACTTTTGAAGCCAGTTTTTAAGAATTTCAAAAAGCGCATTCGACTTTGGTGACAAAATTTAAGCTCAACTGGTCAAACCGTCCATAGTTATGAATTTGGTTGACTCATTGATACACATTATTTAACTAAATTAACAGCATGGCTAGGAATTTCTGTTATGTCTTCGCATATCCAAGTTTACTTCAAGTATGAATACATAACTTTTCACTTAAAGTGTGGCAAACATCATCTATATGATGTTACTTTTCTCATTTTCAAAAACTCGTTAAACTGTGATGTCTCGTTACCGATATTTTATCAGACTACTAGTTTAACTTACTAGTAAATTAAACTACCACATACCAAAACTAGCACAATTAAGTTAAATTTATTAGTCTTTACGATTTTCTATTTTTCGGCCACATGCATGACCAAACTGTCAAAAAACACCATTCCCCCAAATGACTGTCAAATTGTCGCCGAAATTGTTTTCGTCGAAGTGACCCGACAGCACTACGGACTAGTAAAGGATTTTAAGGCTCATCGGGTATTTTCACAGAGAAAGAGAAATGTAGATTTAAATCATGGATAAGAGTAGAATTAGAATTGGAAGTTGGAAGTTGAAGTCCAGTCTGAAAGCGAGATGTGCCTAAACACTCTTTCCATCCATCTCTTCCTACTTTCCATGTGGGTTGATAGGGTTATATGATGGGGATGTAATCTAATTCGGTTCTCCCGAATCCAGCTTGTGTATTGCCTGATTCAATAATATAATAAATAACATTGTAGAAAGGGCGAGTAAGGGCTAGCTTTTTCTGCCACTAATTAAAATTCTAATTAGACTTGCTTACCGTGATTAACATTTAATTTAGAGCTTGGACATGACCCTGTTCTTTATTTTCGTTTGAATTGAACGCTACATCAAACATGAGAAGGAATAGGCTATAAATGCATCTATGAATTTGTCGTTTTGGAATTCAAAGTTATGCTTTAAAGGGACAAATTTTCAAATGATCTCAAAGAAAGAAAATCTTGACCAAATTATTGTCATATAAGAGTAAAAAATAGCTTTTACCATTATGAACTCATATTTTCATCTCATGAACTTTGCAGATATCCTACATTCGAATTCAATTTCATTTCCACTTTGAAGTGAATAGGGTGCTATGTATGGATCAGAAACTAAAAACGCAATCAGGATGTTCGGATTGTAATGACTGATTTTCCCTTTTTTAAACGGAAGGTACCGTTTTGTAATCTCAAACTTAATTAAATCTGTTAAGGTTTTTTACACGGAAATTGGACAATAAACTATTTTATAACTCTACGAGTTCTGCTACACGATTTAATTTAAATGAAACTATTATTTTCGTATAACAATACAAACCTACATAATAGCGATTCTAATGCTTCAGAATACAAAAACTCGCAATACAGACGATTCATAGGGGGAAACATTGAGATAATATGTCTTAATAAAGGTTTTTTTCAATATCTCTTTAATTCTCAGCTCAACTTCAACCAGAAAAAAATGACAGGCACATTATTAAAGACGTGTTATGCAAAACTGAATAAATTAAAGTAGGACCACATAGTTTATGCTCATATCTAATGAATAAAGGTTAAGGGGGCACAGCGTCTACACCTTCATTATAGTTAGGGTTTAAAGCAAGTTGGCTTTTGTAAGAAGCTACTGTAGGAAATGAATCGAACTGTATAGATGATTCCTTGACAAGCTTAAGGAGCCCCCAGAAGAGACTCCAGAATTGCAGAACCTGGTGAACCACCACCACAAGCCTTGGATTCAATATTGAAGCCCCCAATGATGAAAGTCCTGAACCGGATATTCCAGAGCCAGTCCGTGGGATTTTGAGAAGTGGGAGGAGAGGGATGAGTTGGAAATTGAAGCTCTGGACGACAAACCATGGGCAAAAAATGAAATGGACATCACATTAAAAACGGTAGGTATTATTATTATGAATATGTAACGCGTTCTTTTTCCCTGATGAGTACTGATGCCTTTATTTGCTTTCTATTCCAGTCGCCAGTCATAAAAATATATTTGGAGGAATCCTTGGAAGAAGTAGAAGAAAGAAGAAAGTTTTAGAAAAATTATTACGCCTGGCTGAACAGTTGAAGAAGCTCGATTTTCACATTGCGGACTTTGTGTCGAAGAAAGCTGACATTACAGGACAAAATCTAAAAACATCATTTGTCTATTTCCATGTGAAGTTAAAAATACTCATGAAACGAAATTATCATAAAATGCCTGTATGTATTTAATTAATGGAATGACTACTTCTAACCAGTAGTAGTAGTAGTTAAGGATTGTCCCTGTTATAATTAAACAAAGTATTTGCAAATGAATAACTAATTGTCTGTTAATTAAACTAATTTACCTTAAGTATATATAATAATAATGCTCTATACATTGCTAAAAAATGGATTGCTCATGGAATTCCAAATGTTTTGACACGTGCGCATTTAGTTTTAAATAAGATGGTCTCTTAATTTATTAACTTTCTGACTGGTTAGGCTTGGTCTTTCTGGACCAAAATTGTTTCTTTATAGTAGTAAAGTAGCTAAAAAGAATTGGGATTTAAATTTTAATAAATAAGATTTTTCAGAAGGAAAGATTGATAATTTCTCTTGACATAATAATTGATTGCACCTTAATTATGTAATTTCGGATTAATTATTAAAAAAATGTTAAGTCCCTAAGCAAAACCGTTGGAGCTTTGTGTATATAGGTGATTTATAGGATGCGTTAGTTTGGTTTAGGGAGCGTTCAAATATCTCGTGATCAAAAAAATCGTTTTTTTAGACCCAGGGACTCAATAATGATCCAATCGTGATCTTGAACAAAATGCAAATGACCCACCCACTGGCAATGATAACGTGATCAATCGAATCGACAGTTTTTTTACAGGTCTGTGCTAACAATTTTCAAAATTCAATTATCATTGGTGCAAATCAATAATTTAAAAAAAATAGCTAAGTGAGTTATATTGAGAGGCATTTCACTCAATAAATAACTTTCCTGAGCAATTTGACTTAGCCCGAGCCTAAGTTTCATTACGTTACATTACCTTATCTTACGTTACAAAACTATATTGATATAGCTAAGTTTAGGCTTAAAGATTAAAGTGCAATGAGTATTTGTTGCACCCACCCATGCCTCAGATGGCTTTTTAAGATGGCTTTCAAAAACTTTCCTGGGCAACTTAATTCAGCCCGAGCCTAGGCCTAATAACGATCTTGTTAAATCTCAGTTTTCTGTATTGACTTTGAAAATCCAGTGGACTTGGGGTGACCCGGTGGGGTCATTGAAATTCCAAAAATTATATTTGGGTTTAAAAATTTCCCTATTTTTAACCACCATGCCAAATTTCAACTTTCTATAATCTTGAGAAAATCACGTTTTCCAAGACCGGTGGGAGTTTTTAGCCCCCTCCCCCCACGGGTCAGCCACTTGACCCATATTACCCATCTTCGAACTGATTGATGATGACCGCAGAACCATATCAGGCATCAATGCATCGAGGACATAATTTCAAAGCTGTTATTTTCAAAATGTTGCAAAATAGTGCAAGTACTGATGTAAAACTGAAAATGCATAGGTAGAGATATGAGTTAGTTGAAGTCTTCAAAAGCCCAAAGTAGAAAGTTAAACTGAAATAAGTTAACTGGTAACTTGTTCTCTCAACTTTCACTTACGAGTTCCGACTGCATTACCAACAAAGTCCTTATACGATCATATTTCTGTCCAGACTCTTTTACAACATAAGTCATTTATTTGTGCCACCCAGGTTTACCATCATCACCAGCATGAGCAGCAACATTGTCAACAAAAAATCACAGAGAATCACATTCAGATTGAAAAGGGACAGACATACTGTACGCTTCTTCACCTGACTTAACTTTTCCTTTTACTTAGATTGATATTTTTCGATTCCGACTTCTTATTTGGAACCCAAACCCACCTATAGTTATATGTTATGTTATAATATCTGATATAATATAATCTTCTACCCATATCTGAAACTTTGGATACACTTTTTGTCACCACTACAATATCTGAGGTCGTGTCCCATTACAAACTTTTTTTATGCAAGATTTTTCGGAACTTTTTTATCCTGCCTTTAAGAACAAATCGAAGCGTATGGCCGCCTGTCATCTGAACTTCTGAAGTGACAATATCAACTATGTTAAGATTTGTGGTCATTCTAAAAAAATTTACTGTATTGACTCACTAAAAATGGAAAGTGAGCTTCGAACGAAACTCATCATAAATAATGCAGCCTGAAGTGTCACTTAAGATTTGGTAAAGATTTACCTATCCTATGAGAGTTTCTAATTAAGTTAATCCACTACTGATAATTGAAATACTACTGGACTGGAGTAGAATAGCCAAGAAAACTAATATATCCTTGTTTTATTTTCATTTACGAACTATCCTTCATACGTAAATTTCTTCACTGTCGAAGTTTGTTTTATTTCCGTCCAAGTGCATTACGTAAGGTTTGTCAATTGATTGTCAATAGTACAACATACAAAGAATTATTAATTATTAGTTACATTGGCAGATAATCTTTAGTAGGAATGACTCAATACTTAAGGGAAAACTGCAGACAAAAACCTTAATAACATCGGGTTTTATTAAACCCCCAAAACTAAGCAAAATAACTTGAAAACCATATAGCTTCGGATGGAATTAACTAGCTCGTTTTATTGAGTTGATTTGTTACCAGCTCAGTCAACTTGCTGATTTGAATCCAAATTGCTCGTAAAATTCAACAAAGTTAGTAATAAAATTTTACTCCCCTTTATTAATCTCTTTTACCATTAACACTGCCAGTGGTCTATGTTTCTCTAGGACTTCATCAACTCATGCAGTGAGTAAAGTAGTAACATTTGATAGGTGATCATCAACTCTCCATTAAATGTTATGATCAACTCTCACTTTCCCTTTGCACGAACATGGATTTTACGGATTCATCATTTTCCTCTATTTAACTTGGGTTTAGTTTGACCTACGGGACCGGAAGTTTGTACAGAAACTAACCTTCAAACTCCTTTGCACTACTCTTCTGGCATTTATAGTTTATAACCGCTTCCTTACACCCAAAGTAAAACAGGTTCTTTATTTGAGCACAAGACCTTTGTATAGAGATTTAAAAAACCTATTTTTTAAGTTTAACACTTAAACTAAAAATATTTAATGCTGACTAAATGTATTGAACGAATGGATGGATATTTTTAATGTTGAGAAATTTGAAATTTTATTTACAATCAATTCAAATTTCTAATAAGGTTCTGAGCAAAGGTTAAAAATGTACTGAGCATAAAATTCAGACGTTATCGAGTAAATTTAATGTGACCTAAATATGATAGGATAACCTTGTAATATACATAACTGTCACTAGTTTATTTATAAAACCGTAATTAGCAACATACATTGTTAATTAATAATACACAGTCGATATATTTGACTAAAGTCAAAACTGTTAGAAAGTTCTGATAAATTATATTCAATTTTTAGAATAAGCAATTAAAATTTATTTATATGGTTTCAATTTCATGTTTAATTTTACATACTCCCTAGATTTCCTTTTTACTAGGGTATAAGTCAGTTTCTCTAATCAATATGCAACAAAACTAGTGATTTCGTATGTGCAACTGTAGTAACATTTAAAATTTAAACAACAAAGTTCGTTTAGTTCAATATATTGGAATACTTTTTAACAAATTTTGATTTCCTACTGAATTATGCAGTAATTCAATTTCTAGTGAGTTATAAAAAATAAACAACTAAAAATTAATAATACATTCTGAAACATTTAAACTCACATCTTAGTTTGAAAATCTACGCAACTTTTCCTTTTGTTGGCTTTTTTTTCTAAAAAAAATGGAAAACCAAAATTATGGAGGAAAATCGGACTGGGATGGCGAAGAAGGATTTTTTTATGTTGACGATTCCAAAAGAAATTCTACTTCTTTCGGAAAAAATTTTTTGTAAGAGTTGAAGCATTTTTTTAAACTTCTTACATTTTCTGTAAAATAAATATTAAAATGAGTTATTCGTCAATAGCATGGAAACTGGAATGAGTGTTGTTGAAAATAATAACCGCTCAGGAATGGTAAGTCGTTATGAGGAAGAAACCACACTGAACTTGAGTTTGCTAAACTTTACCGTTGATTCTTCGTCTTCTTCGCTTCCATCTTCTTGTCCATCCGTCACACCCCAATCGCGGTACTATGAGCCTCCTCACGATAGTTTAAACAGGTCACGGGGATTTGCCCAAAACGTCGAAGAAGCGGATGTCACCTTCGTTGGCGACGAGATACCGCTTATGGAAGGTATTTTATTTAGGTTTTTCAGATGCAATGCATTGTTCTTCTGTGGATTTCTTTTCAATCTTGTATTATGCCTAATTCTTTGTTTAGAGTGAAAGAATGTGCCATTTTCCATACCGAAATCATTTTGTCTTAAAGTCCGAAATTCCATCCGTAATAGTATTAGGGCACATTTTCTTAATATATACAACTTTATAAAATGCTACATTACGTCTTTTTTCAGAACTTGGTATAAATCCATCCCACATCCTAGAAAAGGTAAGCCCAACTTCAATTTACTTCGCTTTGCTTTTTAAAGATAATTAATCTTTTTACGTTCTATTCACTAAAAGGATGACTAAGTTTCAAAGATGCGAACAAGTACATACAAAAAAATTACCTGCATTTCATTAGACTGCTTTCATACCAAATAAGCCACACATAATCTGCATCCTTTGTGACCCCACGGAGGAAGCCAGCTAATCCCATTTTAAAAACCCTACAAATGAATTAACATTTACATAGGCACAGTTTGCAATTGCATGCGATCTCAAAAGTTAAGTTTCTGCCTGTACGTAACCTCGTGTAATTAACATCAAAGAACCTAACAATATCAAATTTACATAATATTGGCTTAACAATCAAAAACATAAAACTTTTTTTGCTAAAAAAGGTTCTCACAAAGTATCCATCCACAATAATCATTCAATTATTATTTGAGTCTAAAGTTGGCGTCAAAGCTTAAGTTCGACACACCCCACAATCTAAATGTATATCCCTAAACGTGTACCACTGAAATAAACACATTCAAACTCATAATTTAATTAAAATTACCAGAAGCATCCTACAAAATAAGTCCATTACTTTTTGGTACGTGAGGTATATGTATAGTAATAATAATAATATTAATAATGGCTTTATTTTTAAAAGTTTACAATTAGGTAACATTCTCACTGGATTTCCATCAAAAGACCATGTATGTAACGCTACAAATGCATTTTAAAGTAAAAAAAAAAAACTCTTAAGCCGGTGTGTTGAATATTGAATACAACTGAATCATACAAACGCTAAAGTTACAACTTACAAGTTCACAATTAAAGTTGTACAAATAGGTAGCATTTATAATTGTAATATTCTATATAATATGAATATTATGGTCAGGACCATTGAGGTATATACTAATAAAACAGTCAGGCCTCAGGGCACGTCAGTGAAAGTCATCATTTTTGAATCTTCTCACCCCCTCTCAAGACGAATTGAAACATTGTGTTTAATTTTCATTTCCTTTTTGGTAATGTCCTTTAGGAAATCTTGCATCAAATACTTCTACTTTTATTTCGTCTACACATTGGGACACCACAGAGACAAATGGTTTTGACTTATGAGACTTTATATGCTTGACGATTTCACGAATGAATAGTCAAATCAAAATATTTTTCGTCTAAGCTTTTAGATTTTCTCTTTAAACTATATACGGCAGCAGTTATTAAATTATACAAGAGATTTCCGAAAATAAAGCTATGTGGGCAGAAAGCAAAAGAAGCTATCATTGAGAACTTTCTAGTGGTTTCAATGAAATCTATCTCTGCTTGACGATAAAACACTTCCGACAAAAATGCACCTGTCACTTCCTTGTCAAATCCCTTTCTTCCAGATCTTTAACCTACCCGTTATGCAAACAATGCTTTTTGATGCATTTTTATCTTGTCATTCTTGTTCTATTTCTATGACTTTTCTATTCATTCTTTTAGCAGAATATACATAAGGCTCTAGAAATTTATTGGAAATTAACTAGGTAATTAAAAGAATTTCGGTATTACATCCCGCATAATGTATACAGTTTCAAAACTCTTAAGCATGAAGACAATTAAGATTGATATAAAAATCGTACCATTGGGTAGAAAAAAACATGTTTCACCAACTAGCAGAGACAAAAAGTCCAAATATAGCCTAACAACCCAAAAGAGCCCTTAAATAAGTTTCTAATTGTCTAGAATCGACTAAAATCAGTTATAAAATATTTGTACATTCTAATGTTAAAGAGGGCCTTCGTATCTAATAAAATATTGAAATTAATACAAAAGTGACCAAGTCGCTTAAAACCTTGAAATTGTTACTCTTTGTCACAAGAACGTACAATTTCTTTGAATTAAATCTCTCTCTCAAAAAAAGTTCTGTATAAAAAACATCATCCTATTCCCAGGTCTCTGAATTCATCTCCTCAAAAGCCTAGATTATATGGTATTTTCTCTCTCTCTCGACAAGTACATTCACACTATTCTACTTGTTATTGTTAGTAGTGTATCATCATCAGTCACTGTTAATATAAACCAATTTACATTGGGAGCTTTCTAGAACTCTTAAGAACACATGAGCCTATCCATCATTTTGAGAGAAGTTGGCTTGACACATGGAAATAATGGGAGCACTTTTGATATCCTATTCTAATTTCCCTATACGACACCCTCTAAACTTGTCTGATTTTTTTACCCTCTACTTTCCTGCTTAGTACACACACATCATGTTTTTACATTATTACTTGCCACCATCATCATCATCATCATATAATACCATCCAATTGGTATACACACCATACTTTAACATTTCCAACTTTTCTTATTTTTAGAAAGAGTGAAAGACGAAATTTGCACGGTGACACTTACAGGAGTCACTAGTGCATTGCTGATGTGATAGTGTGGAACAGGAGAAAAGTTATAACTTCAAGTTTCAATAGACTCTTCTAAAGCTTTTTTTGTACTCACATAAATGCAGATATTTTTTTATATATAAATTCGTACCACCAGTAGTCCTTGTCATTTGGAGTCCATACACACGTACCAGTTTTTTTATTCGCTTTGCGTAAGGCGTGTGTAAAAAAAGTAGTAATATTATAAAATATATAGCTAAGGTAGAGCACAAGGACTGAAAATAGATGTGGATGAGAGTGAAAGTGCATTATTGTTGCTTTGGGTGATGTTGGTGGGGGTGGATTGGATGGATATCATGAAAAATGCTCGAGACAGAGTTGGATCATCCATCTCCAAACTGGCGAGAATGTATTCTGTACTGATCTCTGTATAAAGAATATATTAATGTTACTTGTAGGGTTTGAAAGACGGGAGATTTTAGAAAAAGGTTGAAAAATTTGACCATGACTTTGTTTCTGATCTCTGGGATACGGGAATTAATATGGGGTACTTAGGATTTTTAAGAATATTTTGTTTCTAGCTTATTAGTACTGTTGTATGGGATAGGAAGTTTTAAAATTCGGAAATAAGATGATTAGAAACTGTTGTTAGGTATTGGTTTAAAATGTATTATTTTAAAGGGACCTGGGTGAGATACCCTAAATGGAAAGTATTGTTGGCAGTAATGTATCAGAAAGTAGAGATGGTATACTGGATGGATGAAGGGGGACTGACATGTCCCAACGGATCTTGTCTTCATTTCATTAAACACCACTCAATTCGTCCTCCTTCAGTTGGGTCGCATGGGTGAACTTGAAAGGTTACACTCTTTAGCACCGGAGTCATCCTTCATGTCAACTTTTTTCCAACATAAAAACTTCTTCATTCATTCTGCCCTTTCTACGTTGTTGTGTTAAGTACCAAAATGCACGCTCTCAACTCCTTTCAACTTCAAAATGTTTTCCTATATTAGCAAGGCTTAGGCTAAAATATCTCAATAAGATTTTTTTATATTAAACTTGTGCTTTTGCAAGTTTGTTTCCACTATTCTGTGGAAAGGAAATGAAGATTTTTCGAATGTACAAAATTTGACATTACTTAAATGGATAAAGCTTTATCAGTTTTCAAAATAAAAAAACTTGGTTTTTTGTAAACGAAATATTGCAGCAACCTTTCCCAATCCGTTTTCAGCTAAAATCTGTAAATTGGGTAGGTTTGACGTTTCACTGTGTCTTGTCTGCTTTAACAGTCTAGTGAGGACTGAATTATTGTTTAATTTTTAAAATTCTAATGTTTCTATTTCAGTAATTTTAAACTTTCAAGTGCCCTTGCTGGCTGTTCATTAAACCCAGCCATGCATGTCCTACCTCCGATTGATTGCATCTTTAAAATAGGTTTCTAAAGTAAGGAATTTATGATCAAATGAAACAGGAAACAATTTAGGGTTATAGAAAAGTCATAAATTACTTTATGAGCACCTTCGCCTGCAACTTGAATACGATAAGATCCAAGAAAACTCCCTCATTTTTGCCAGCTTACCTAATGCATTTGTTGTAAAAACTTTCCCTTCGTAAATCTGTCACATCACCACACACTGCCTCAAATTTCATCAATTCATACGGCCTTATTTTACTTGCCATCTCTTCTTACCTGAACAGGGTCAACATTTAAAATGCTATAGATAGATTGTTTTGATGCGGGATATCGACTCTTTGATTTGATGATGAAAGGTTTTGTGACAATGGCTTTGTAAGATGATTAAAT
>JAQGBU010000187.1:0-49848 GCA_034698605.1 Isotoma decorata
GGATCTAAGGTGCGGGGATCTAAGGTGGGGGATCTAATGTCCGGTCACCGTTCTAGCAATCTAGTTTTTTTTAATTTCAAAAATCTCATTTAAAAGAAATGGTTTGACGGGTTTTAGGATGCATTGATTTAAATGGATATAACAAAAACAATATTCACACTACTGTATTTGGTAAAAAGTCTCCAGTTTTTTAGAAAGTATTTATTATAGGACCGATTTGGAACATTTGGTTTGACCAACACTTTACCAAAAAAGGATTCTCATTCAGATTGGAATCTTTTAAAATATTCAGAAGAAAATGGTAAAACTGATTTAAAATTTACACGACAGTTGGATACTTGCGATGAGGAAGATTACCCTATTAAAGTTAGCTAGTTTTTGTTACTTCTATTTCTAAATTTACTAGCATCTTGATTCACTGAAGGAAATAATAGGATCCTTAACAATTTTGTAGAACGGAACAAACAGAATCATTTGGGCGATGGGATTAACGGATAAAATTAAATTTCATTTGTCCACAGAAAGGGGATCTAAGTCTGTTATTCTTCTTGCAGCTAATGACGTGCCTTTTATTAAAAGAGATCCTTTAAAGTGAAACCTTACTTTAATGCGCTTAAAAGTTATAACTGTTTAAATGGATTGAGAAACTATGTAAATTTTTATTTTGTCAGAACTTATTGGGTTACAAGCTCAAGGCGACAATTTAATGTGACCGTAATGATGCCAACAGAAGAAACTTCTTTTTGGTGCAGCTTTCACAGAGGGCCGTGGTCAAACAAAAAAAGTTTTATTACAGGGGTAAGCTGACTTCAGAATTGAGGATTAAATTTTTAACAATCCCAAAAAGCAACATTTAATTTGATCCTAGTGCCTTTAGTTGTTAGTGTTATCAGATTTCTAATCCTGTTCAAACTCTTCGGAAGCCATGAGAGTATGAGAAATGGGGGCCTTATTTATAACCAAACGCCGGTCCAAAGCCCAAACTACCAAAGCCTTTTATTTCTTAGTATGACTTGGGTTCAGCTCTAAATGATTCCATTACCATTTTAAAGCGATTCTGAAATTCTATCCTGCTCACCAAAAGCAATCCATCTAATGATCAAAGCAAAAACTAGTTTCACTCATTGAAGGCTTTTTAAAAATGTACACATTGGGTGCAAAATGAAGATGAATCTACTTTTCAGTTGATAACTTTCAATTCATTAATAACTTTTCAGTTCAATCCAATATTGCCTTACTATTACCAGTGGATACCATTGTATGTACATCATATAACATTGTACAAATGTGACCTGGACAAAAAACCAAAGGAAACAGTAATGTCATTCCAAAACTTCACTGTCGAAACTGGATTTCCAGGTTATGGGTGTTACGAGCGTCATGCCCAGGTCAATGAAATGTTCCATTCGTGTCGAGAACATTTGTATACTTGGGCTACGGGAGGAGAGGTGATACATTTATTACAGAAATAAAAGGAAATATCAAAATTGTTAAAGTTTTCCTGTTAAGATTTCGAAGCATCATGGGAAAGGTAAAAACGATTTTTGTTCTTCATCAGAAATTCAGATTTCCTGACGATATTGGCTACCCAATTCAACCAGATGCTGGTCGGTTTCAATATTTTATGATCCAGATTCATCTTGAAAATGAAGATAGAATGCCAAGCATCGAAATCAAAACAGGAGTTGAAATTTTCTACACGAACGAACATAAGTAAATGGAAATGTTTAACTACTCAATAATAATAAAGTGGGGTTTCAAATTGTTGATTGATCATGTTTTCGTTGAATTTCCCTAGGGAACACGAACCCAGTATGCTCCTCGTAGGATATGATTTTGGAAAGAGTGCTGACGTAGTTATCCCACCTAGCACAAAAGACTTCGTCGTTGTTGGCCACTGCAGCCCTGAATGTACTAATGCGTTTCCTGACGATGGAATCACTGTATTTGGCTCACTCTTTCATTCACACAAAGCAGGTTACATTTAAATATGGTTTATATTGAACGTTAATCTGATTTACCTCTGCTCGAATTTATTTTACGAACATAATATGAAGATGAAGATGTTTTAACGATTTCAAAGGAAGAAAATTTAAGCTAAGACATTTCCGAAATGGGACAGAGCTTGAATGGCTTGATGTAGAGGAAAATTTTGATTTCTATTTACAGCAGACTAAAATGTTAATGTACCCGAGAAAAGTAATGCGTGGAGATCAATTAACCTTGGGTAAGTGTTTAATACAAGGAAATTTTTAAGTTAAAACTTAACTGGCTTAATACATCAAATAGTTCTTCGAAATAATGCTCAAATATTGATCAATATAAATATTAATACACTTAGAGTGTACTTATGACACTCGGAATGCGAAAAGAGGAAAAACTATAATGGGAGGAGTTTCGTCACAAGAAGAAATGTGTCAAGTTTACTTGTATTACTATCCAAAAATTGACCTGGAAGTTTGCAGTTCGACTTATGGCATACCGATAGGTCTACTAGAACTGGGAATAAGCGAATATAACCAGTATGAATTGCATGGCAGCATAAAAATTATTTTTTAATTTTTAAAACTCCGTAATTTATTTGTAAATTCGCTGAACTGGTTCAGCTAGCTGGAAGTTTTAGTTATAGTTTTGTACTGATTTAAATTCATAGAATTGTGGGTGAAAGACGTTCCAAGAAGAGTAGCCGGAAGGTCCAAGACAGTATTGACCGTCTCCAATCAGTCTGGCGTTATGATAAGCATTCAGGTATCTGTATGTATAAAAAACCAAATAGAGGACCAAGTCATTACATTCCAAGAATCGATGACATTTCCTACCCAAAATCTTCAAACTTTCAAGCGTACGTTCCACCTACTACATGTTCTGCTATGGGTGAGGCTAATGATTCAACGTATGCTAATATTTCTTCTCATCATAAACCAAATACGAAAATTTATTCTGATCTTGAGTATGAATCAATCCAAGAAACTAGCTTAAATACTAGTAAAGGTAGAGTCGAAGTGTTAAGTAACACCAGTACTGAACGTACAAGTACAAGTACAATGGAAGGATTAAATAATAGTTATGCAAGTACTCAAGATACAACCACTAGACCAGAAAAAATACCCAAAACTAAATCTAACTCTGGAAAAAGTTTCTGGTTGGTTGTATTGCTAGGTTTGGCTATACTTTCTACTATCTATTGGATTTCTATTCGTTGTAAACGTAAGCGAACCAATTCCCGGAAGCCCGCATCATGTTACTCAAGAGCAGGCGAAGTGCAACCGCTGCGAGAGGAAATTCCAAAGAATGACTAATTATTATGTTAATTTATGTAGGGAAAACATCGCTTTTTTATTTCACCTTAGCAAAAATTTTATTTCCTGTTTTATTTATTTGTTTTACAATCGTTTTTCAAAATACTTTTAACACAAATGTTTCTACAAGACAACTTGTGTTAAAAATGACGTGACTCATCTTGATAAAAAAAATTATAAGATTTTTCTTACTCATTTTGTAAATTTCCATAGTTTATTTAAGCATAGTTAAGAAACTAGAAATTTACTTTTATCAAGCCTTTATTTATGTTTGAAGTTCTTTTGCTGTTTCAAGCTTAATTAAGATGCTTAAGCTGTAGGTGAGTTAAAGCTCGCATTATCTCCATTTTGAGTATAGATTCCAGTCGATGAGCCATCTACTTAAAAACTAGTAATGAATTCTATAAACTTCAATATTCAAAAATAATTTTAATATATTTTTTATGAATTTCAAATTAATTTTTTTAATGTTTTCCCATAATCCTGGATTTTTTAGTATGGAACTTCCTTTGTTAGATGTAATGAAACCTTAGAATGTTATTTTCTACTAAATTGCAAAAATAAATGAAGTTAAAATGTATCATCATTCAAACATGGAGATTGTTTTCTACACAAGCAAGCACACAGTGATCTTGCAGACAAGTTTTCGATTGTTGCCTTACAATATAATAAACCTTTCAATATTGCATTGTGTAGCTTGTATAGTGTAGTTATTTTCTTATTTTATATACATACGGCTTTTTGTACAAATAAGTACAACTTTAGTTTTAGAATAAAACGGTATTTTTAGTTTTGATGGGTGGAAATTCTTTTGGATAATTCCTAATCGTTGAGTTTCAGACAACAAAGCAAATATTGTTAATATGATTATCATCATCTCATTTAAATTCATCCTGCAACGGTACTGTAATCGTATTAATGTGCTAGACCCTACTCTTTTACTCAATACATTTTATGAATTCACAGTTTCTTAAAAACTGATAACAATGTTTGTTTAAACCATTACTATTTAGACATATGTGTATGTAACAGTACAAAGTGTTATCTATATGATATTTACTGTAAACGCGTTAGGATTCCACTTTTAATCTCTTATTTTTACTTATCTGTTATTCCGTTACTAGAAATTGGATGCTTGTATACAGACCCAGAGTCAAAAATCATTCTTACCTTATTTCTATCTCTATTTTACTAATCAGTATTAACTTACTTTTACATTTATGATGTTAAAAGCCAAGTAGGGTATTGACAACTGGAAATAAACCATAACTCACTGTGATGGTCGAATGGTTGGTATTTTTTGTAAGAACAAATCTCCACTAATACATAAAGTTAATCTGAGCCCATAAAATCCATTAAAATACTCCAATAACACTGTAGATAATCATAATATATCATTGAATAAAAACTTTAAAGAAATTTGAGAAGTTTTCTGACTGTACACACATAAACATGAAACAAACTGAATATGCTACTTAACTACAAGTATAATTTAATCTCAACAATTTTTCATATTAATGTTCATTTTTGGTCGGTTTATGATGGAAATAAACCCACATCACCCACTTCACATGCTCTATTGATGCTTAAATCAAGTCAACTGCAAAAGTATAAATAAAAAAGAGTTCAAAAGTAACAACTACAGATACAGACTTGTGATTTATTCTTGGTTCTTCAGCCGGTTCAGCCTGCCTGGTGAGCTGACTATTTTTCCGTATCCCAAATTTATACCTTGGAATGGATTATTATTATTTAAATTAGTGATTCCAGTTTTAACTAGTTTGGGCACAGGATGTGATTTAACTGCTTCTGCATGCCAGAATCATGTGAGTGGATTATTATCAATCACAAGTGGCATTGTAGTTTCTTGGAGCCCTGAGAAGTAGTTGGTTTGAGTTTGCTTCAATTTTTTAACATTAAATGATTAAAAAGCAACAAAATCATCATTTTTAGGTTGAATTTGGACGATTTGCTTTAAAAAAATATATTAGAACATAATTTAAAACGATTAAAATTTAAGAATTGGAATGAAAGTATTTGATCTGTGAGTTCCTCTCTGATAAAAACTTTGCATGAGGATTCACATTAGTTTAGCTGGTCAGTGAAGAGATCAGCTTTACTAATTCAGTTCGTTTTCAGTATTAGGTGAATCCAAGCTTCTGAAATTAAGAAGTAAATTTTACAAAATGAGGTTCGAGTTGATGATTTTAGCCACTTCGTACATGATTCAAGTGGGTAATACTTTAGGCCCAGAGAATTTGGATAAGGATGGAAACTATAAATTAAATTGGTATTTTGAAAAGGATAAGATAGTTATTGCCGTAAGGGCTAAAACTCTGGGATGGGTTGGCTTTGGAATATCTCCACATGGTGAAATGAAAGGGGCTGATATTTTCATCGCTGGAGTCAAAGATGATGGAACTCCTTATTCATCGGTATGTCTCTGGATTTAATAATTTGAGTGGGTATTTTAGCTAAATGGTTTCAGTAGCTAGTTTTTCATTTCTTAATTTAATGCTAAGTGAAAAAATGGTTAATTTATGTATATTTTGAGCATTGTAAGATTTCACTTAATGTTTCCGAATGGCATTAAGTTGTGATTGGAAATACTTTGTTTCAACTCCCTACACTTAACATCACCAATGCTCCACAATTTTCAGGGAGCCGACTAAAGAAAAACCTGTGTAAAGCAGCATGCAGTTTTTGGTTTACTAAAAATTAGTCACCTTTTTTCAATTTTTTCTGAATCTTCTTGTTATTGGAGTTTAAATGCGTTGGTATTAATTGAGTTGAATGCAAAAATTATTAAAATTTCTACTGTGATGCAGTATGAAGTTTAAAACTGATTTTTACTTTACCCGTAAACACAAGGATGAGTAAGACTTAGGGGAATCAAGCTTACCGTCTCTAAAACTCGAATTAGAACCCACCCTGGATTATAACAACCCTAAACAACACGCCATGTCTGGCAACTTGTTTGAAAAAAACTTCCCACGGGGTTCTAACTCGAGTTTTACGCCGCGTTTTTATTAGGGGGAGAGCTATTTGTTTGGGTGGTACAATAATTTTATTTCAAAATATGCAAACGTTTACACAGTAAAGTATTTATTATAGGACCGTTTTGGGACATTTAGTTCTGATATCAGAAGGCCCAAAGTTGATTTTCATTCAGATTGGAGTCTTTTATCATATTCAGAAGAAGAAGGAGAAACTCATTTAGAATTTACACGACACTTAGACACTTGCGATGATGAGGATTATCCTATTAAAGTTAGTGCCACTATTTTTAGCATTTATTGACAACTTGCTCTGATTTAGCGAGCAGTATGCTTAATTTAATTGTTTATTTGAAATGGTTGTACAGAACGGAACGAACAGACTAATCTGGGCGATGGGATTAACGGATAAGTTTGAGTATCATACATCGAGCAGAAGAGGCAGCAAATCTCTTGTCCTTCTTGTAGCTGATGATATGCCGATTAGTGTCCAAACCACCTTTCAGTACAAATCTTTCAATTATTCATGAATTCCCTTTATTGAACTTCTTGATTAAATATACGTATACTCTTTTGAATTTATTCTTTTGACAGGCCCTTGATAACAAAGTTAAGATACCGATTGAATATGAATATAACTCTTCCAGCTGAAGAAACAACTTATTGGTGTAGCTTTCACAAAGGACCAAAGTTACCCAAAAGACATTACATTATTGGGGTAAGTAGAATAAAGACTTGGAAAAATTTAGTATTTTCAGGGGATCTCCTCAATTTTTATCACAATCATTTGTGGAAGTGAATTGAATTGGTTAAATAGTTTATTTTGGTGAAAAAAGGTATAAGATTTTGTACTCTGTTGCGAAAAAATCGTAAGCCAATATGCCAATTTGCTAGGGGCATTTTTAGTGGAGGCTTCCTTTCTTACTTTAACTTGCATCTCAATCCACCCAAATCAACGGTATTAGACGACGTTTCCAGTTGCAACCGAAACTAGTTAAATTTAGCCAACATGTTAATAAAAATTGTGTACAATGTGTCTAAACCCTCATTATAAATTTACAGTTTGACCCCATAATACCTAACCGTTTGACACAAGAGTATGTGCATCAATTAATTTTGTACAACTGCGACTTGGATGGTGTCCCAGCGTCTACATTTTTGCGGTTTGATAATTTAACTGTGGACTCAGGATTCAACGGTAGCTTTTGTTTTAAACCTCATGACGAAGTCCGTGTTATGTTCCGCATCTGCCACGAGCATTTCTACGCTTGGGCTAAGGGAGGAGAGGTAATATTAAACAGTTATCAGAAAAAATTGTTACCTTATTTCCCATTAAAACTCCCGTCCAATGTTTTTCATCTTTGATAAGGATAGTTATGTATTCCGGAGAGGGTAATATTTGGTATTTTTAATAGATTTTCTAGAATTTTCACTCAATTTTATGCAAAACTCGGCCCTATCTGAAAACGTTTACATATAAAACGTACTATATTAAAAAATACTAATAAAAAGTACATTTACCTTATCTTCTCTTACGTTTACCATAAAAATGTCCACCCTTTGAATTGGTTTATCACTATGTAAAATTTTAGTATTCCATTTCCATGGGGGTTGTACTCCGTGGAAGTGTTATTTCTTCAAGCACCACGTCAATCTTTGATTAATTTAATGATTAGGGCCTGTTTAATCCCGGTAATAATGCGGTATATATATTTTACCAATCCCTGTATTCAAGCTTTACTGCATTTGACTCACTAAAGTATCTGATATTTTTTAGAAAGTTAGATTTCCCCGAAATATTGGCTTTCCAATTCAGGAAGCTGTTGGTCGGAACCAATATTTTATGCTGGAAATTCATTTTAGCAACCAACAAAAACGTGAAGGCGTCAACATACATGCAGGAGTTGACATTGTATACACAGCTGAACCAATGTAAGTGGAAATCAGTTTTGATTAACCTCTTCGTGAAGTCATAACATGATATTAAAAAAATGTTAATTTCTAAGCAAGCACATTGAATTTCCACAGGAAACACGAAGCCGACTTGTTACTAGTTGGATATGATACGCACAAAAGTGTTGGAATGATTATCCCACCTAACACGAAAGATTTTGTAGTTGTTGGTCACTGCAGCCCAGGATGCACTGTTAGTTTTCCTGACGATGGGATCACTGTATTTGGCTCATTGTTCCATTCCCACAACGCCGGTTAGATTACCATTTGATACAGATATGAGCAAATATACAAGTATTTTGTTTTAGTGACAATTTTAAGTTTTTATGACCTCACAGGAAGAAAGTTTAAGTTAAGACATTTCCGAAATGGAACAGAACTTGAATGGCTCGATGTAGACGAGAACTACGATGTTAACTACCAGGAAGCAAAAATGTTAATGCATCCAAGGAAAGTAATGCCGGGAGATCAATTAAGCCTGGGTACATTCTTTGCTTTTGGAAATTTCAAAGATAACAGTGGAGTTTTATGCCTTGATAAAACATCAGGCTGATAAATGTATAAACTTGAAGAATTTTTTTGCAAACGTCATCTCTTTATAACTCAGTTTATATTTTTTTTCGAATCTCATTTTGAATATGTGCTCAAATGAGGATGGTAATAGGGGGATGACGTTTACAAACAAATTAAGATACCTAAGCCTTTTATCAGGCTTATATTTTATCAAGGCGAGCAGATTGTGTTTGTTTGGCTTCATCAGACTTGCTTCATCAGACCAAGTTCATAGACACTAAAATAACTAATTATTTTAAATGTTACTATTTAGAATGTACCTATGACTCGACTTCTACGGAAGGCAGAAGGGTTCTTATTGGAGGATTATCCACACATCAAGAAACGTGCCAAGCTTATTTATTTCACTACCCAAAACTTGCATTGCGAGTGTGTACTTCATCTAATGACGTAAATAAGACTTTCCTAGATCTGGGGATAACGGATTACAACCAGTAAGAAATATAAAAGAAACACTGCCCAAACTATTATTGAACGTAGTGTAGTTGTTTTTAAACGTAAAACTTGATTTAAATCCTCATGGGGACTTACTACTTTAAACTTTTGGAATGCGTGAAATCATATTCCAAAGAATCCTATTTTATTTTTGACTTAAACTTTTTGAATTTTTTCGTTTTGACTTAAAACATGCGAGACAATACTCGCAATACATCTACCGTTCTAACGGTATAATGCTCCTGTTTTACCACAGAACTTATTTGCCTAAAACTAAATATAAACAGGTAGATAGGTAGGGCACTATTTCGAGGGAGGGGGAAGATTATTGTTACAAGCAGACTCACACCTTGCGATGGTACATAGGGCAGTACAATAGTCCAGGGATCCTAATCAAGTTTTACGATAGTTGGAAATTGTGAAATTGTGAAGTCCATAGGCTCTACATTTGCAATTAAATGGAATAATTTTTTAATTTTTAGAATTGACAGTTCTGGATTTCACTCATATTTCATCAACAAACCAGAAAATTTGCGTGGAAGTCTTGAGGACTCTTTAAGCGACCATTTTAATTGGACACATCAGTTTATTAGAAAATTTCAAGAACAAAGGCGTTACGAAAATCATTCGGGTATGTGTGAATCCGGCGACGGAGCAAATCGGTATAATATAACCATTGAAGACCTTTCATACCCATCGTCTTTAACAATACAAGAGTACATTCCATCCAAAATTTGTCCTGTTGAAGATACGGGTAATATTTCAGTACCGTCTATTGTTTCGGATTATGACTTAGTGGAACTACCAACTACCAGTAGTAATCCAATTACAGTGACAGAATCAAGTGCCAATGGTAGCACTCAAAACGATACTTCGAAACCAGGAAGTGTCGTTAAATGGATTTTCATGTGGTGGTATGTAGTAATGGGTAGTATTATTTTGGTCGGGATTCTCTTGTTTGTTGCTTTTAAACACAAGAAATTAGTGTATTGGAATTGGAGGTCATCATCGTATTCAAGACAAGGTGAAGATGAGGAAGTGACAAGAGAGGATTCAATGCCATTAACAGAATTGCCAAAGTACGACTAGAGCTCTTATATCAGTTAGTCCATTCTGTAAATATTTTCACGATGTGGAAGTGAATGCGTAATAAGTTTTTAATTTGTACGGATACACGGGCTTCTGTATTTACTCATCTTTTTACAAATATTTCTTACTTTTATAATTTATGATTTGAATTCTTTTGAGTAAATTAAAGTCCAAAAATAAATTGGTCCTACTCTTTGGCTTAAGTTATCTTAAAATTGTTTGTAAGAGTTTTTTTTTCTTATTTCGTTTGGAAATTTGCCCATTTCAATTTGCACACTCGATCATACCATGTCATCCTTTTATTATGCGTTTTATGAAGAATAATTCTTTTCTAAGACGAATTAAGAAGGAAGTGGAACTGGTTCATTATTATTATTATTATTAGGTATGTTGAATCTGTTGCATGGGAAACATTGCTAAAACAGAACAAAATGCATGGTTACTATGAATGTGGAATTTCAGGGGCCAATGATGCAAGACATATATGGAGATTTCCAAAATGTTAGAAATTTTGACCCTACACCCCGGTCCAGAAGTTGATTCATAAGTCAATGCAATTTCGTCAGTAATAAAGTGACCTTAAATTGCTAAGAGTTTGAAATACCTTAGCAGTACTCATTCACAAAAATGAAAATGCGAATGGGTTTACTGAAGATGAGTGAAGACTTTGTAAAAAGGTAAGTGTGAGAAGTAAGATAGGTCTCGTTGGCCATCACACGGTTAGTAGCCACAACGTGTTGAAGTCACTATTCAAGGATTACTGGTTGATGTCGCTAAGAAGGTAGGGTGCATTTTAACGCTCCTCAACATTTTGAACAAAGGAATCTTACGATTGAAATGCAACTATGAGTTTCTTCCTTCTTCACGTAATATTTCTAAAAATAAATGTGTCTAGACATTGAGAAATTAAAATTAGAAATTTCATCTGCATACAATGTACAACAATGTTGAGGCTTTTGCATATTCATGGATTAAAGTCTTTTGGACAGTTAAACTGTCAATAAATTGTCCGAAAAAAGTGATTTAGGGCTAATATAGAGAAACCTAATGGAACTTTCCAAAGGCTACGTAATCCTTTATTGAATCCTTTTGCAGGTTCTTTTAGCTATGCTATTATTATTATTATTATTCAAAAACTTGTCCTTTTGAACTTTTTACGTTTTTGAAAAAAATGATAGCTTATAATCATGAAATCTGACACAAAGAAATTTATCTAAAAAGAGAAAAAAAATAAAATGGTTTACGAATTGGGTAACAGAATAAATTGAAATGCATTTTTTAGACACAATTATGAATCACAAATTAATTGTTGGAAGTGCATCGTCACTGTCGTTAAAAATGCAGAACACAAGTTGGATTGAACATTTTAAAACTGTTCTGTTGACTAAAACCCTATACTATATTGTCATAATGTATTTATAAAAGGTCAAAGTATAGATAAAACAACTTTTGTACAGAAAATGCATTTCGCATAAAGATTTTACGAATGGAAAATTTCATGTAATTTGATATGATTTCTCAAGGCTGTATACAGGTCCGACTCATCCTCAAGAAATCTTACACGAAAAAACGATATGTGTGTAGAGAGTTTTCAGTTGTTAATGTTGAATTTCCACCACAGATAACTTAAGTATACTTCCTATAATAGGTACAAAAAACGCTTCAAATTACTCAAGAAAGATTGAACCTAAATGACTGGGAATAGAGAAAAAGAGCTTCTGTATTTGAACACACAGAATTGCAACCAACTTGAGTTTAAGTATCATATAAATTATTTTTATTGGCAATAAAGATTAACACCTTAGGGATTGCTTGGAAGACTGATTGAAAAGGTCTCCACGATCACCAGTCTCAGATTATTTCCTTTAATCTTTAAAACTTATGTTGGTGTGAGTAACAAATACACACTAATTGGACTCATCTCAAGGACAGTGTCAGAAACTCATTCAAGGCTTTTGACGGGATTTCCAGAATTTCTTGTTTTGTACTTAACCTTATCGTATTTCGTTAAAAAACCCTTTGAAACAACTTTCATTCATAACTCTATACGTTTAAATTATTTTTATTTTACATCTTACACTGTCAACAGTAATTTATTAAATGTAGTTTTAATTAAAATAAGCTTTCGATAAATAAGAATAAAATTGTGCTGAAGTTGAAAAAAAACCTAATCATTATATATATCCCTCATAGTATAGATCCTGGTCGTGTACAAAAGTCCTGAAAATGCTCTCGTTTTTACTGCATAACTCTTTTTTGTCACGTCAGACTTTTTTGAAAATGCATATATTTTTACAAAATTTGTTTGGATTTTAAGACAAAAAACCTTGAGGTACTTGTTGAATTGTATTTATTTTGGAGTATCTTTTCATAGTGGTTTTTTAATTGGAATGTTAATTTGGTTAACCTCGTTTTTATGGTTGATTTATTAAACTAAATATTCCCCGTAACGTATCTTTAAACCGGAAAACCGCAGCAATTCTCATTTATAAACAGCTTATATTATTATTTGAATTGTAAATTATATTTGATACAATTGTAATGCTGATTGATTGTCATGTTCATCATTGGATTTTAAATCAATATTCTTAATAAATTTAAAAACAAATTTTATTAAATTTTACAGAAAAATAAAAAAAGTGAGGCAGCGATATGGAAAGTTTGTAAGGTTTTACTGGTGAATAATGATCATCCTACAAATAATTTAATTCTTCAGGTAGATCAATTGACCAATCTCTATATTAATATATTATCTGTCGGAGTAATCCGAAACTTCTTGAAAGCAATAAAAGTACAAGAACAATCTTATTTTGCAGGCATAGAAAATATCGTAACAAGTTCAAGTCCGATATTTATCAATGAAAAATCTGAATTTGACTTGATTTTTTTCTGTTCTGCAATACGCAATCTTTTATTGAAGCTGAAATCTGTGTACAGAAAAATATTTCAAATTTATTTCTAGTTCCTCTTGAGCCAGGAATCACTAACTAAACTTCTTAGTGCATTATGCCTTGTTTCCTAAAGTACTTCCTACGTATGGTAGATAAATGCTAAGCCTTTTACAAAAAGGTAGAGGACCAGAGAAAAACATCCATAAAGCAATAAATGGTTTAAGAGTCATCATAATAAACATATATACTAAGACTTACAATTTTATGCCCTTCTCAGCCAAAAAGAATTTTTCTGGAAAGGGTGATGATGTAATGATGAAACCAAAAGCCTGTTATAAACAATACAAAAATGTCATCATGACAATAATATAACTCCAGGTTTTAATTCTTAAAACATTTTTTACCCCAAAGTCAATGATTAGAAGGTTGACAATTGTAGGACGAAACAATTTCTTTGAACCTTGAATAAAACATTTGATTTATATATTGAGCCGTCTCTGAAAAGGTTAACCCTTCCATATAAATACTGATCATGACCGTTTAATTTCAGAAAAACAATAATTGGCTTCACACTAATTGAATCTCCCTAAATTTTAAATTTGCTATCGATTTGCTTAGTTTCAACTTTATTGTCTTTCCAGATTCATTACAAGCAATGCCCTTCCATCTGCGATATCAAATCTATAAACAATTTTACCCTAACCTTAGTAATGATTTCATAATTTTACTATAATAAACCATGTAACTGTTTGTTTTAACAATTAGTTCAAAGGTAATTCACATTTGAATTTCTTCTTGCGATGATGTAGTTCCTGCACAGGCTTATAAACTGTTATAATTCATAACTTCTAATACCCAATTTTTAGGTAAATTAATCCACAGATTTGAGATCCGATTGTCACTTGAGCATCTGTAGACTTCAGAATTAAATTTTTTGTTCGGGATCAGGAGTATTGAGCGGGATGATGCGTCATAAACGTATGTCTCCATAATCTTGTAAAAACGGTCTGTGGTCGTCTGTACTTCCTAAATCCACTTCTAAAATTCTGGGGCCTGTTCAGTCCTAGAACGGAGATTTTACATGACAGTATGACACTGACACTGCAAGATCTTTTTTAACCTTCGATATTAATTTTCTTAGACTTAACAGCAACAATATTGCTTAAATAAGATTTTTTTGAAGTTTCAATTGAACAGTAAAATCGTAAGACAGGAAAAATGTGCATTACTATGAGAAGGGCAGATGACAAAAATGACGACAGAAACAAAACATTTAGTTTTATGATGGGTGTGTGGATAAGTAAAAGGGCGAGCCGGCATTACATAAAGCCTTCAAATTTTTTTCCTTCAAAAAACAAAAATTGTACTAAAAAAGTCGGCATTTTCGGTGAAGTTTTTCCTAAAATAAAAAAATCAAGTGCATGTTGTTGTGCAGCATTATTCTGGAATGAGTTAAGTGCAAGCGAAAAGAATCTAAGTAATTTCTATGCTTAAACAACTCGGACAATTTTGGCTGAACTAAAAAATATACCAAGATTCCAGACAGACAAATAAGATATTGAGCAGAGACTATGGAATTGAATTCTATTGTCCTATTCTTTACATGCATCGAACAGGAAATAAGAGGGACGGAAAGTTTCTGTTGTAGAGAGTTTTGTCTTGACAAAATGTTTAAGTTCAGAGGTTGAGAAAAACCTTGTGGAGGGTTGACATACACAAAAACATGTCCCTTGTGGTCACTATCACATACCATTCCTTACACTTGTCCTTCTCCCTCTCTTTTCTGAACTTTTGGGCTCTCTGTAGTATTTTTCTAGGATTTGATTCATACCTTTTATAAGTAGTTTCTACAGGGTTCACTCATACCTTTATGCTCGGGTAGTCTTATTATGTAAAAATAAAACATCATGGAAGGAATGATATAAAGACAAATAGATAACTAACTAGTTGGGCTGTACTTTGTGGACAATTAAGTGACATGTGTCATTCATATGCCATGCTATTATTTGATTTTTCAAAAGAAACATACCACTTAACATGCCTTGCCAGCCGTGCCCATCCACGCCTACTTTACTTAATCGATTAGTCTTATTTTGAATAATAATGTCATCAATGTCAGCTATTGACAGCATAACTTAAACGCAGTGGTAAAGGTTGACGGCTTCCATTTTCTTTGAGTTGTTCTCAAGTGTCGAACATTTTTCCCTATTGTTTTCTTGTTTCTTCATATTTGTGTGAAATAGTATTTAGAGAATAAATATTGATTCAGATTCATGACTTTTTGGAGGAGTACAATTTAACATGATAATTTAATTTGTAACTATGAGCCTATTATGACCGTTTGACTTTGAAGGTTTGTACAATAAAAAATGTCCCCATTCTGAATGCCTAGAATCACTTCACAACCTCCATTAGAAAAGTTACATCGTCAAAGTTTACTTTTTAAATCTCATCTCATCACGCGTTTTAATTTCAAGTCTGTAATGTCTTAGTTTTAAAACCCATCCATACAATAAAAACCTAAACCATAAATGCTTCCCTTATAGATTCAAGTAAACTTGACATTTTAAGCAAAAGGTTTAACTTCAATTACAACAATTCCCTTTTGAAAAACCCTACCGATAAATAAGTAATAAATGTTTCTCATAAAAGTTAAACAATTTCCGAGTCAAAAAAAAATGTATGGCATTTTACTGTCAAAAATGAGCATTAAAACAATACCCCAATACCTAAAAACGCTTCCCCAACCACCCCAAACCTTTGTCATAGTACATGCCAAAGCCAATACTTAACTTGTAATTAGTTAACAATTAATGAAATTAAAATTGGCAAAAATTTATAGCGACGAGGAAGGGATTCGAACCCTCGCGTGCAGAGCACATTGGATTAGCAGTCCAACACCTTAACCACTCGGTCACCTCGTCCTGGTTGAAGATCCATCCACTTCTAGCCCATCTCTACGGACAAAATCCCCTCTTTCCCTATCTTCACTAGTACTACTGATATTGGACAAATGCATAGCAAAACCCTCTTCAAAAACGGTTCCATTCAAACAACTAGCCCAATATCATTACATTCAGTCCTAAACTATTTATGGCAGTGTGACCATTTATATTTACTCATATTTTATTTGCCTAGTCAAACAGTCAAATGAGTTTTGTGCATTTCTCCTACACGTTGGGGTATTCTTATTGAGGTATGTTTGACTATTGAGCAAGTTTATGAAGTTATCAATATATTATGCATACACAAAAGACCCAAATTCTCATTGATTGTTCCTATCTATCAGTATGTCTCTTGTCCATGGAGTTAATATGGTTCTTATGTAGAAGTTTCTATTTTATTTACCCACTTTTGCTGTCATTGTCCATTTTATTTGGATATTGAAGACAGTGGCAGTGGTGGCAGGTTGGATATAAGTATTTAAGACCCAGCAGCAGTACGTGGACGTAAAGTAGTGGTGGTTGTCCCGTTAGGATGTTGACTTTCCTCGAAGACCAATATACTCTAATCTTATGTCTTGAATGCTCTTAAATGTATTAGAGTTCGAGTTATTCATTCTAATTGTGCTGATTTAACTCGTCTCATTGAATAATTAAAAAATGGAATTAGGATTAAAAGTGGAAAAAAACTAATTGATGAATAGGGTCATTCATAATGCATTAGAATGATTTAAAAGTTTTTGATATGGGATAGAAACTTTTGGAACGATTTGGTAAGTGTGGGGTGGGTTATCGTCAGAGCCACTTGATGTTTTAAGTTTATTGGTTAAGGTATACCCTTCGCTCCTCATCGTTTCCTAATGGGTTTATATTTCTTTTTTTTAGCATGGACGATTGATAACAGTAATTACTATTTATCATCCGTTTTTCAAAAGTAGGATCTTGTACATTCTTGTAAATAATCACATTGCAAATAATCATAAAAATAATATGATCTTAACAATATTTTACTTAACTTATGGAATATTATATTATTAAACTTAACATTTAGCAAAGTGCTTGTATGAAATATATTTTGAGTGGGTGCATCTGTGAGTTATGCATTTTATGATATTAATATAATGCTTTAATTCATTCTCTTACCATGTAGATTGAATAGACATTAAAGTAAGTATTTATTATTAAATTGTATACTAAAACTAAAATAAACTCTGATCATAAAACATTATTAAGTAAAGTTGAATATTCAATCTTTATTTCATTTAAACGAATCCCTTGCAAAAAAGTTTAAGAACAAATTAGCATTTGTTTTGCAACTTCTCCAATCCAAGTACGTACAATTTTAGTATGAGGATGTGATAATGAAACATTCGTAGTAATACATTCTAGAGAAATATTAAATAACTGATAATATTAATTTACATTTCTTTTAGACTGAATCTATTCCCATGGAAGTTCTGCAATAGATTAATAATGGCAATAAGTAAAAATTCTGTTCATCCGTATTCCCAGATAATCCGCCAGGGACTAGGGAAAAATTGGAACACATTGTGATGGAATCGGGTCAACAGTATAATGTAATAAAAAAAATTAAACAGGAACAAAGGGTATAAAATATTATGTACCCATATGTACAAACTGTACCATCCTATTCAAATTGACCCCATATATGACCTCGGAATTTTATGCATCCCAAGAGTACTCTTTCTCATTCGGTTCACTCCCTATTTGTAATACAAAAAATTATCGGTCTATCAAAATATATAATCCCCTGGTGTCTTTTGAAATCAGGAAATACGTGTGCCCTAGTTATGTTTACATTGTTATTCTTATTTCCTTGAACTATACGTGTCAAATTTCATATTACCATACACAGGAAGAGTAACATGTCCGAATTTAAAATAATGATTTGAAAAAAATAAGTCTTTTTTTATTCTGTTTGTCTTTTGTCGAATCAGAACCACTATAAGAATTTCCAGTTAATGATACGTGCATTCTGGCAACCAAGCAATAATATACGAAAATACTAAATTTTCTAACATCCTGGTTACCATAATTGGTAGAAACCCAAACCATGCACACCAACCCAACTTCAGTATGTCCCGAATTTGGACCGAACTTTAATTTTTGCTCTATTTTTTCCAACATTTGTAAAAAGTGGGACTCAATTTTCGGGTGGGGTTGTCTTCCAGAAGTTCTAATAATTTGCATTATTTATGGATGTATTTTGGGACTTTTATTAGGTTTTTGCCTGCAAAAAATGATCCCAACGACATATTCAGCAAATAATAATATAACTTATATTTGCTGAATTTATATTATACTTATATTATTATATTATATATATTTATATATACTATATTAATTTATATTATATTTTTAAACAACACTAATAAAATTCCTATTATGCTTTTACTCATAACCATACACTTCTACTCCTCATGAACTCATCCCTAATTGTTTATTTCATATTTTAATCGAATCATTGCTTTATTTCAGAAGGACATTCAATTTTTCAAACCAAATTTCCACAGGGGAATATTTAGATGGGCTGTGTTCTGAAGGGTTTATACCTGGACAAATAGCAAATATTAAAAAGACTATATTGCCTGAATCTGGTAAAAAACAATTGAATAACTTGCACTCCACTCAACAATGAAGTTTTAATTTCAGTAGAATGTATTAATGCGTGCGGCGGTCATTCATTTGTATAAGCATAAAATCATGGAGTTATTTTTTATATTTCCTTTGTTTTTAAACCTGATTTCTGCTAAGTATAACATAGCCATTTTACTACTTATCTTTAGTTTAAAAGTCTGAGTAGCTTGTCTATAAAGAAAAAAGATAATACTGCGAATATAACTCTGCAAGTTCTCATCTTGAGTTGAAGATAGGAGCGTAAATCAGCGGACGTGTACATTATTATGAGTGTAATTAGCTAAAAACTTACTACAATTATATAGTTTAATTAGGTATGGCATAGGGATAAAATATAGTTAGAAGCACTATAAGACAGTCTACAAAGTAAACAAGATAAGCGAAGGAGAGTGATTTTCAATATGAATTCACTCAACCACAGTTTATTTCCTAACTTCAATTAAACACATTAAGAGATAAAGGAAATAACCTGCTAATTCGTAAATAATGGGTTTTATGGCACAATATATAGATACACATTATAATATAGAAACAATAGTAGTTAGTAAGTTTATACAATAAGAAAAAACCATTTATGAAGCCTACTATATACTGAAACCATAATGTTTTACAAGAGTTGCTCTTGTTACTACTACTGTTACTGAGCTTCTGATGAGGATGAGAACTCTGACTCTGGGAATAAAAATGCATGATGGTGAAATTGATATCATCGTCGGTAGATTCAAACTCTTATTTGGCAGTTGATTTTAATTTTTTAAACTTATTTTTGCGTCTGTACTTGTAAAATTTATAATGTTGAGACAAAAAACATATATGTATCAAGATTGTACTGTGACTTAGCAAGAAACACGGATGGTTGAAGGGTTTTCAAGGTTTTTTTTGTTTTGAAAGTTGTTGTTTGTATGCTAAGTAGTTCTTACGCTTTTTTTAAGTTGTGTGTAAAGTAATACTTATGGTTTTTTGCCCGTCTATATTCTACAATTATTAAAAACGGTTTAAAGTAAATTTAAGCAACAAAAAGTTTAGAAAAGAAAATAAAATTTAAAAATTAAAATTTGATTTTAATATACCTATGCTATTTTTTGGGTTCGGATTTAAAAAGTTTATTGGGAGAGCTTTAAGAAAGCATTTAAGTTGACACTGAAGCCTTTTCTTTCACAGAATTAATTGAATATTTCCAATCTTTAACAATTTTTTCCGTTTTAGTAGTACAAACTTTCAAATTTTTCTTCTGAAGTTAATTAACTATCGTTATAAATAGAATACATGGTGTAGATATGATACAATGGTAATAGACACTCCTAACATAAAAACTGGAAACCCTTAGACCATATTATAACCTTGTTGCATGTTTCTCGTGCTAATTACTCAAGATGGATTTTCCCAGTAGTTTAAATTTACAACCACGAATTAAGAAAAACAAATTTAAAAATAACTTTTAGTTTAAAATACCTAAGTTTGCCAACTACGAACTGATAAACTTGCCAAAGCTTTTATCAAAATCATCAAATACCACTATCAAACTTATTTTTTCCAATGTACTATAGGTCAATTATCACAAAAAAGGTCTAATAGTTGATTTTTTGTTATAAAATTCCGTTCAGAAATTTTCAAAATGGAGCAGCATTCTATTTATATTTCTAAATTCCTTCCAAATAAACCCTAATTAAGTTCTTAATGCAAAGCTTACTCACAATTAAACTTAAAAAGCAAACCAAACGAAACATTTCCAATTATTCCAATACATAAATAATTTTTACTACAGACACATAATTTTATTATTATTCAATTTTTAAATATTTTCTTTATTGTTCAACTAATTTCGATAATTCAACTTGGTAGGTATAATTTTTGTACATTAAGTGTGTGTGAGGTGAGGAATACCTTGGTCAACATAATAGTCAACTAATTAATTACCACTAATTACATTAAATTACATTAATATAACAATAACAATAATAATAATCCGTAATAAAAAACAAAATAACACTAGTAGTAAATATAATTAATGTGTCAATCATCATCAACACGCACGTATAATGTTATCATCCGCATTTCATTTTGAAAATATAACTCCTCCAATTTTTACAAGCTAGTATGTATCTTGTTACCTAAAGTTCATATAATACAATATAGTAATAATATAGGCAGTAATAATAATAACGATAATTACATACATTAATTAATTACTTAGAAATACATTCCACAACATATAATATTTTTTCTTAATCAGTACATCGCAGCACTGTCCACACTTAACAATGTATAACAGTGCAAATCAGCAATATAATATCCATTAGTGCACTTTACATTTAAATGACTTCCCTTACAAATACAATTAACAGTAATTAGAGAGACATAAAAAACTTTTTTAGTCATAATTATTAGCATCCATAAAAATTCACAAAGTAAGCATATTTTTAATTTATCTCTAAGTACTAAGTACTATAAAAACCTAAGTAATAGCACAATAATTAAGCAGTAGTAGCCGTTTTGATAGCATCGCATCGCATATTTTCATCATCAAAAAAATATTATGCACCTTTCAGTATAATTTTTGTAGTGGTAGACAGACATACATCCTAGTCATTCGTGGTAATAGTGAATCACCACAACCACAAATAGGCAGAGGTAGACAATAATAATAATAATAAATAAATAATATTTTATCCTAATCATCATTAGTAGTATTAAATGTAGTCGTTAGTTTTACAATAATTACTTTACTTTTACACTCTGTGAGAGAGAAAGATGCATTAGTCTTTTAAAAGTGCTTCTGTGTACTCCTGACTCCTAAAACACTCCTCTTGTTCCTCAGAGTTGTATAAATTTTATGCTTAATTACAACTTTATAGTGCTCATTTAATGATTGTTGGTGGTAGTAGTGGTGGCAGTTTTTCTACTGGTAGTGGTAGTAATGATAGTGGTATGGATTGAAACATTTTTAGCACCCATATATCACCACCAACACTACTACTTTAACTACTATTACTGGGTTTATTAACCCTTTTATAATCTTTATTACAGGGTATTAAATACCTTTATAGATTACCCAGGCCCTTGCACACGAATTAAAAATTAAAATTACTTTAGCTACGAGGAAAACTACTGACATTGTAATTTTGTAAATTAGTAATGTTTTTAGGAGTGGATGTATGAATACACAAGGAAAAAAGAAGAATAGTTTTTAAAGGTAAAATTTTATATGGTTTTTTAGCTCTACTTAGTTTTTTTGGGTAGGAGGTTATTATCATTGTTATTTCGTAATTGTTATTCCATAAACTGCCCCGTTGGAAGTTTTTTAAATTAGGGTAAAATGGCAAAGCACATGGAATAAGCTGTATGGATCTTTTTACTTTTAAAAGGGTCAAAATGGCTTGTTAAAGTTGACCTTCTATGTCACTGCATAAACACTGGAAAGTTATTCGAGGTCACAGGTGCCATTTAAAAAAACTAGTACATAATTTACGAACAATCCCAAAGTCATTTTCGTACTTCCTTTTAAAAGTCAGCAGAAGAAAGAACCGACAGAAGACTATTAAAATGTATTTCTCTAACTGATACTGATGATAAGCTAACCTTTAGACTAACTATAGCATTTATGTAAGGAATAAAGTATATATTATCCGTATATGAAATCTGAGGCAGTATATTAGCCAGTTTGGTGTAATATGTATCTATAAATGTATATATGATTATCAGTTAGTGGGAACTATAAAACTTAATCAAGTACTTAATTAAAATTTCCTAGATTTTTATATGCATCCTATAGGAAACTACTTTAGGTTCTTCATGATTTGATGATAATGAGAGATTGAAATTGTTTGCGAATAAAATATTTTATTTTAGATTAATATATCCCATTCCAGAGATAATCCATATCGTATGATTTTTCAACTGTCTAGAGTTACCGTATCAAAATAATTCTAAAAGCTGTATTTAAAAAAATGAAATATTTATTTATTTTTTATAAATGTTAAAAAATAATTACAATGATTATAACGTACTTTATTATAATTTAAGTTTTCCTCTTATGATAAACGTAAAGAAAACTATTTACTGAGTTAATTCTAATTAGTTTATAATTATTCTCGAGATAAAAAAACAAAACAAACAAAAATATATAAAGAACTAGAACAAACAGTTTTCTAATTGCATGAACCGTAAATCTCGATTAAGAAGTCTGTGGGGGTTTATTCCTCAAAAGATATTATTGAAACCAGTGGGACTTGGGGAGGCTGGGACTTTTAGCATTAACTCGAAGTTTAAGGTACAATTCCAGTTTATGTTGAAAAAGTCAAATGGGCAAATTAAAAATCGTAAACAAAAATCTAATAGATTTTGTTGCATTTTTTTTGTAACTCGTCGATGAGACTTTTTTCAACGTGACCTGAGACCAATAAATACATTTTGTGTATTATTAACTCATTTTAACGTTCTGGCTATCCTGTCACGGGCTATCCTGTTCTTCTTTTATCCTATGGGTAAAATAATATTAAAATTTTAAATTAAAAGAAATTAATACTCCCACAAGTCTTCGTTACTTAATTAGGTACTTTAATTTAATCCCTTAAGCATATATGTCATGCTAATTTATTAAGTTCTATGAAACTGATGCACATTGATGATGATTGATTTTATAAGAGCTTGAGAGTGCGAATAATAATTCCTAAAACATGCTTAAAATCACCAGCATGTCGTTAGAAAGTACATCGAAACTTGTAATTTTTTTGCATTTATTATTATTATTATTAACTATTATTACGACAAGATAAAATCTACCTATCTGTACAGAATTTTATACAAGAGATCAGAGACAACCCCAACTTTATCATACACTTTACATGTTAGCCTACACTAGTTTGTCCTTTTTGTAAATTTTAAGCTACCCTCAATAATAAAATTTGCGATAAAGCCCCCTAGAGCATATTCTTTGGCTCTCGTGTTGAATGTCATTTCGTGCATATTGATTAGATTAAGAAAAGAAATCTGTAAAAAATCGATTATCTTTCTGCCTTAAAACAAGTCTATTAGTCTATAGCAAATACCTATTCTATTCTATTCTACCTAATAGTCCTATTCTTATCTCTATTGTGAAAAAGGTTATGAAACACGTAAGCAGTTTGCAAAATCGCAAATGAAAAGTTTAGGAGACGATTACTCCCCATATAAATATATTTGCTAGGCAAATTGATTGAATTTAAAAATAAAAGTTTCGAAATGGAGGAACATTAACTTCCCACCTTTTTAAAATGTTTTACAAGTTATTTATCAAAATATTTTTAATTTTTAAATAATCTAAGCGTATTTGATTAGTGAGAGACAAGATTGCGATTACCAATAGAATAAATTTTTAAACTGAAGATTGTCACACAACTTTGCAATGCTCGTCATTCCTACATTGCTTTTACTACCATTTTATGATGTAAAACACCATTTTGGGTTTTGGCAGGCTCATTAGTACCTTGTGTAACGACTCCATATTCCTTTTCGGGTTATTGGTTAAAAAGAAGTCTACTCTTCAAACTAGCAACATCTCAAAAAAAATTTTGTTAACAAGAACCATACCTACATCCATGCTATGAATCCATATCGGGAGAACCATCAATACTCCCGACATTCAAGTACCCCACACAAGACCCTTGACATTATTTATCATTTCCTCAAACTTCCTCCTGCAGCTTTTAAGTGTAAACATGCTGGTTACCGGCCTATTCATTGTGGCATAACAAACATAACAAGAAATTGTGGAAGAATAGAAGCTGTAAGGGTTCTTTTAAAAAAAATCAAATCTTTTTGAAAACAATTGAGCTCGGAACGTCCAAACACTCAACAGTTTGCCATTAGTTCTACTTTGGTGTAAAAAAACCCTTAAAAGATCAAACTCGTGTTATAATGAAATATACAAAAAGAATTTTTTTATAAAAAAAACACGCCTAGTGATAATAATAATGGTTGCTGAAGATGATGTTCTTGGTTATTTAGTTGTGGAGACGAGACCAATAACCGAAACCAAAACCCAAAAGGGAATCTTACAAACAGGTTTCTAAAGTGGAATAAGAGCCAAAACCCAAAAATGTTGGTCGAGTTCCTAAACGATATCTTTGAGTTTTTGATACATACATAATGTATAAAGAATAGATATAACGTTTAGAAGAAGCAGATCGTGTATTTTTTACTTAAAGTAACTTTCAAATAACGAGTTGAAGTTTTTATATATGTATTTCTATTAGAGAGAGATATCAAGATAGAAGATGGAGATATCTCTTTCTAACTTAGAAAATAATAATATTAAATTATCATCCTTCTCTCAGCCCTTTTCTCTGCCTACTACAAGAAAAAGCCATAAAAATTTTCAACAAAAGAACAAGGCCAGGAACAAGAGACTAAAAAGAAAAATGCTAGTAGTCAACTCTACATGCTAAAGGAAGAAAAAGATGTTCGTTTACTTTTTTTTCCTTCTTTAGTTCACGACTATATTCTTTAACTTCAAGTTTATATTTTACTAAAGAAACATGTCTTCATTATAGGATTTCGTGATTTTATTAATTTTAATCGTGGTGGCTTTATCACATGCTTCAAAGACTGGTTGAGGAGTGTATGAGGTGAATTGAAAATGGTTGAGGTGAATAATGATGATGGAGGTTAGATGAATTGTGAAATTGAAGGATTATAGGTTTTTTAGGTGTTTGATTAGAGTGCTTTAAGTTTTTGAGGAAAATCATTAAATTTTTAGATGGTTTTTTTGCTATTAAAATGTGTTTTATAGATTAGGAAAATATTATATTTTTATTAAGAGCTTTTACGAAGTAGCGAATCTTGCAAATGAAAACATGTTTCTTAAGTTTTTCAGTTTTGTTAGACATTTTATTTTGTATATGCGTTCCATCAATTATCAATAAGGAATAGTTTTGAAGGTGACACAATAATATGAGGGATTTATAACACCTTGACAAAAAATAAATATTGAACATGCGGTTAAATGAAATAAAGCTATTTTGTTAGTGAATCCATTAAATAAATAAATAACAGTTTTTCCTTTTTAATCAATTAGATTTTTTTTGAATTTATAATGAATTTTGTACTTGTTTGCAAAACCTATTGGAGAAGTATTATACTTATAAGTATGGTTACTCAAGAAAGTCATGATTTTTGGGACTATGCAAAAGTTCCTTCTGTCAAATAGCAACTTACTTACAGTTTTAATGTCTTTGGGATGATCCCCGAAGGATAAATATGTTTTTATTTTATTAATTTTTATGAAAAAAAAGAAGCAAAATATGGATTTAATTTAGTTACCTAAAATTACGTAGATTTAATGATAAACTCTGCCCGGGGACTATTATACTATACTTCTAGTCTTACTTACTTTAAGAACAAGGATGTAAAATTTAAGGAATATTCATACTATCCTAATATTTTAGCTAAAGGCAAATTACTATTTGGCTAGTTTTATTACACAGGCTTTTAAAATCGTAAAAGGTTATTAACGAGATAATTAACGAAATAAGTAATTAACTTTTATCCTAAGGAGTTGTTATTTCGGAAATTCTAACGCATCTGAAGCTTCTACCTCCCTATTATTTATATATATATATCTATCTATGTGTAATTAAGTAGTTATCCTATTATCACTATTAAATTATTCTATGTATGCATATTGTATATTTATATATCTACAGTGTATATAATATATCGTATCTTATAATTTGTAAAACTTTTTAAGATTAGTAGTGCGTATTGTTCTTTACATGAGAGTGGGGAGTCCATTGGGTTGATTACACATGGGATTCATCATTCCAACATTTTGCATATGAACCATCGTATTCATTACGTTAATCTTCTCCCTTTGCATTCCTTCTTCCCTCTTGCGAACTACTTTCCTTTCCTTAGCCCTGCGGTTTTGGAACCAGATTTTTACCTGAAATTCACAAATCATAAAATGGAAAAATTAATTAATGTAATTTAAAAGATTTTTTTATTTTTGATTATGTCATATGTCTGGTTAATATTGACTAAGTTTTTAATTGCTAATTATTATATAAGTTGGGCTATTTGCTTTACCTGTCGTTCAGAAAGTCCCAGCATTGAAGCAAGTTCAGCCTTTCTCCTGATGGTGATGTATCGACTATAGTGAAATTCTTTTTCTAATTCTAATCTCTGAGTATCAGAGTATACTACTCTGTATTTATCCTTCGTTCTTGTTTTAGCTGTAAAATCACAAATAAAAAAACAATTGTTACTCATACGGAATCATGAATAATTGGCACACGGAATAATTATAGATTGAAACATAACAAAGAGAGAAAAATAACAAAGCTGCTCATCAGTACGGTACATAAAAAATACAAATCTTAAGCCATAGCACACCAACCATCATTATACTCATTATTTATATTCCTAATTATTTTCCAAGTTTTGAGTTTTTAATAAAAAGCCTTGAATAATGTTGATGAATTGAGTTATGACATGTGCTCTGATTTTTTGGTATAAACAGACTTATTGGATAATGTAATTGATTTTTATGAAATTAAAGCTACAAACAAAACCTAGAGGATAAATGCTTTTGGATTTAAAATTTCTACGTCAGTGTGTTTATTCAAGAGGTATCATACGACACATGGTGATACACACGGGATAAGTATTAGATTAAAGTATGAGCAGACCGCAGCGGATCTTTTCTGTTGTAGATTGATAAGCTTATTGAAATTTAAAAAAAAGATAGATAAGGGTGTTGTTAGTCCCCTATAATACGATAATCCTAGATTCAACCATTTCAAGTTCATATTTAAACTGATTGAGTAGTGCATCCAACAAAAACCAGAATGTACTGACTGAAAGATTTGATTTTGTATAATAATTAGAAGTATGTAATATTAATAAAAATGATATGTCTTTCTGTGTTTGGGGTTTAAAATCGATTTTATAAAAAAAATCTTTGTGCAATGATAAAAGCACTTGACTCGAGTAGTGTGAACTTGGGTTAAAACGCTGCCGACAAATTTGCGGAACTTTGAAGGATTTCCTATGATTTAGATTAGTATAATTCATAATCATATCAAAGTTTGGGGAAACGAATGAGACACGATGTATATGCAACATTAAATATCGGCATTTTGTTTGTAGATATGTTTTTTTATCCTGTACGACATGCATTAAACTAGTTAGGTTATTGTGCATTGTAATTTATAATAAAAACTTTAAGAAGAGTATCACATTACATGTTATGTGTTTATCATGTGTATTCTTTGTAATACAAACTACTAACTAACTACAAGAAATAATAATATTTATCTCTCATCCTGGTGGCTTGGTATTGTTAATGTGTGGATTTTTTATCATTCTAAATGCTACTACTAACTATTACCATCCATATGGTACATGAAATACCTGCAGCATTTGTTGTAATAAATACTGCAATTTTTTTAAACGGTAACTTCAAACAAGAGTCTACGTTTTAATGCATAAAAACTGAATAAAAAATGCTGCTAGTATTCATTTACAATGATTGTTCTTTTATGCAACATTCCTTTTTAATAACGCAATCACTGCTACTACCACCACAAATTGGCAGAAGTTTTTGGCTGATAGCCTCCTAAGCCTGAATTCAGTGAAATTGCATTAATATTTAATAACGATTTCAGATTTTCGCAAGTATCTTCATCTTAGCCATTCAAAATATCTATAGTTTAAATAAAATGTAAACATAATGGAGTTTATTTTCAAAATGGGTGGATTCTATCTCCTTTAAAACCAACTGTAAATGGAAAGTATCATGGGTTTAAATAATATAATAATATTAATAGGGAAGAGAGACTGAAAAGGCAAGAAATCATGGAATCCTACAAGAAAGGTCGAAAGAAGAAGCCACTTTAGTTTGCTTTCGAAAACTCTAAAACAACATTTACAATACACGTTATCGTATTTGTTGTGACAGTGGGCACGAGATGAAAAAATGATGTTCTTGTTCATGTAAAACATTGTCACCAAGTCAATTCCACCCCTAGCCAACTGTTTAAAGCAAGACTAATGGAATTTTATCTCTAGCCTGGAATATACCACAGCACTTACCACTACTACATTGAAAACTCATATCCCCTATCAATTTCACAGTACGTTTTCGGTTAACTTTATTAAGACTTAAGTAGTTTTCCTATTCTTAAGAAAGTTGACTTTTAGCTGTTAAATATGTCAAAAACCTTTTCACAGCTTCAAAATACAAAGCAATTGTTCCTCTCAACTTTAAATGAAACCATTATACTCGTCACGCTCCTTTCAGTCAAAATATTCCTACCTTTTTCTCCTATCCTTTTATTTGTCCTTCGTAAGAACCTTTTAAGGGATGGAAAACATAATGGACTGATTGTTTTTTTTTCATTTTGTGTTGTCATAATTCATTTTTGACTTGACTTTTGCCCTTCTACTCTTGCCGAATCGATTTTAAGTTAACTAAAACTACTTCATAATTATTGAGTAATAGTTAGTAACCTATATTTGGAATAGAGCTACTTTCAAATTGAAATAAGCTTTTATCTAGTTGAATTTAAATCATGTGTTAAAGGAGGATACGTGACCTAACGTTTTCATGAGTCAGAGAATTGTCATTGTAGATGTGGAAAGTATTAAGGTTTTTGTTATGAGATCCATATGATATTGGTGAGTGCATGTGCAACTAACAATAATATGTTCATACATGTTTTCCATCAACAACCAGGATGCACGTGCATTTAATATGAAGGATTTCTTTCGATAGATATTCTATTTTGAAATGAAAAAGGACACAGAAAATAACACTTTGTCAACATGGACAAACAACGTCTTTACAGAGGTAAGGTCACCCCAGGGGTCGTGTTGTCGGGATGTTTCAGGAAAAATAAAATTTAAGAAGGTAGCTAAATACGGTATTTTTCACCGGGGTGTTAGTATAAAGATTCCGCCTTTTTTGTACTTCCGAATTTTATGACTTTAAAGTTGCTCCTGAACCACTTAATTCGGTACTATGGAATTTTGTCACCCTATTGGATGCTATACATTCTTGTGGTACACTTCCTTCTTTAGAGAAGTCAAAGTTCAAAATTCACTAAAAAACATTAATGGTGCTAATGCCAATATGTATAAAAATTTACTACTCAAAATTACCTTAGTTTAATGATAGATCGATGAAAGTTTAAAATTTTACTAATTGAAGTTAATAAATGCATTGTGTATAAATGAAGATGTTGGTCTACTTGAATCAAGAAAAAGCGTTGAAGTTGGCACTAGATTTTTACATTTGCTTTCCTTTAACCATAACTGATAATCTTAGCTACATAGATTCACCAAAAAATGTCCAAAAGTCAACTCACAACCTACAAATGTATGAGGAAACTTAGCTTTTTGAAAGTGGACAATTCTCGACCCAGAAATATTTTAATACTTACTAACTAAATGCTTAATACACCCAAGATTCTAGGATAGAAAATTTTTTATGAACAGTAAATTACTACTTTACTTCCTAGTTCTTGAAATAATGTTTTTAGTAAAGTAAAGAATGCAACTATTTGAAAGATTGTAAAATCGGGTTCAAAATTTTTGAAAAATAATTCTATGAATGGAAAAAGGACCAAAATTGACAATAGACTTGTATTAAGTGTGAAATTCCTTTTGCTTATGTCGCATCCAAAGGGAACAAAAACAAACCCCACACATATCACTAATTCAGGCCAGATGGTTTTCTGTCGGTTTTTTTCGTTGATAATTTTTCTATTCAAAAACCCTAGGGAGGAGTAGTGCATATTTTAAAAATGTAAAAGGAATTATTTAAATAATTGGAAAGGGCTTTGGGAGCCATATTTCATTTTGTAGTGGAAAACAAAAAAATGGTTTGGGTTCTCCCTTACGTACACCGTAAATATTGAACTAGAGCCCCCCTCCCGAAATAAGCAATCCCTTTTAAAAACAGTAGAAACATCAACTCCCCCAAGGGTTCTAATTCTATGAATACGGTAGTCGTTTAAAATTGAAATATTTGTACTACTACTACATTAAATAATATTACCTAATTCTAAATACATGACTTTAACGTGTTTTAAATTCAGAAAGTCTTCATCTAAATATAATTATTGCGGTGGCATTACCGCATTTTACAGGATTCCTAACTCTTTTTCTGATTAGCTAATAGAGATTTATTTATCTCAAATACAAATAGAGCCTTCACGAGTTAGTAAATGGTAATTAACATACAGATGCTGCCGGAGGAGCTTCAAAAAGCTTTGATATTGTTTAGCGAAATTCTGACAAATTAATCACAAGTTTTGAAATGGATAAAGAGACCGACATGAAAATAATGATAACGCTATTGTTTGAAACTGCTTGGATATTTGTGTACCCACTTATTTAAATATTATGTTGGATGAGAATGATAACAATATTAATTTATAAATGTGAACAGAAAAAAATTGAATTCCAATGTAACTGAGAATATTACACAATTTGCTACTACTATTCACAATAATTGTTGTCATTGTCTCTGTTTGCTAACGTGTGTGCATGCTTGTTCATCTACAGATTAAAAATTTAGTAGAAAAGTAAAAAAATGTAGACATGGTAAGTAATACCCTGTAAATGTCTAACCATATTTAATTAAAGATATAAAAATGATGGTGATGTTTCACGACAGTAATGAAAGTAAGGATGGCTGTAGAGATGAATTTCTTATCTAATATGGTACCATTTTTAGTGAGGGTGGTTTTTCTTAACAGTTAAGACTCCAGTTAAGAAGATAAAAAGTTTTAGAGGAGTTTGTTTAGGTTAAAATGTCATTGGTCAAAGAAATATGTCATTTTTTAAGTTACGAAGAATTGTGATAACGAAGCTCTGAATAAATGATGGTTGATTTTATGACAAGTTTTTTGAAAAATATGAAAAGCAGTAATAGACTTAGAAATCACACGTACACATGCAGATTTGTTAAAAACCGGTTTGTTATACTTACACATTTCAAACTTACCATTGCTGCTTGTACTGGAACCCCCACTAGCAAAGGACGCTTGTTTTTTCATCCATTCATAAGGACTCCTAGCTTGAGTTGGTCTTCCAGCTGATACATTGATTAAAGGGCTTTGATGACTTCCAATAGCCATTGGATGATTGAGATTGCTAGCTCCTTGATTAATACTAAGAGGATGATGATGGTGATGATGCTGATTGCTATGTAGTAAATTATGAGATCCATTATGCAGCATTGAATTCTGATGAGGTCCATTGTTGGATTCATTACTTCCCAGAGCTGTTGAAGTTGGTACATTATTATTTGAATTGGCAGAGCCATTTCCACTCGAGCTAGGTCCACCCAAACAATTATTCGGGTACTGACCATTAGCAGGGGAGCCGGAAGAGCTAACTCCGTCTGAAATAGCCATTCCGGAATCTGGGGAATGAGGGGTACCACCGGATGTTACTACTCCTTGGCCATTCATCTCTTGGGAATTGTTCTCCTGAATCAAATCATATAGCAAAATGCATTTTTATATCTGTAGAGATTTCAAACTATGATGAATCTCACTTGGGCTTTTTACTACCAAGATCTAACTTTCATCAATATGAAATACACTAGCTTGTAATAATAATCTTCCTTGTTACTTTCTTGTTTCTGTTGCTTGAAAATACTAGAAGTAATACAAGAGAAATGTAAGCCGAGTTTGGAACTTAAGTTCCATAGAAAAAAATATGTACTGATGTATTTCTGGGAATGGCGTATCTATCTAGAGACTGGAATCTAACAAATAGTTTCTCATCCCCTCGAATCATTTCCCAATTCTCAGTCAGCTCAATAAATTACTTTTTCCGTGAAATATATCTTTGCTGTGAGGGTTCTTCTAGTGTGGGTTTGATTCCCTGTTGGGTTTTTGATTCTAGAACTGGACAGACGGTGAAAGATTTTTCTACTCTAGTGCGAACACTACAACTGGTCAGATGTGAATTAATGGGAATGTCTAGTCTACCAACTTTCACCCGATGTGTGTAATGCAATAATAGTTTTATTGTGTGAATGAATTTATAGGAATGCAGTGTTATTGATGATTTTGAATGTAAAAATTACGTTAAGATGTAAAATAATTGATTAAACTAAAGGAGTTAGCTAAAAATAAATTTAAAAAATACTCACCTGAGGATTTCCACCAGAAAAAGGTCCAAATTCTGTTTTCATAGTTATTGAACTATTGTTATTATTATTAGGTGTCGGTGCACTATTACTATAAGCATGATTATTAGGTGTTTGAGAGCCACCAGGATGAGATGAATTTGGTGACGGTGTTGAACTCGGTGGTGAGGGTTGTGTATGATGGTAAAAGGACGGATGATGGGGGTGGACATGAGGGTGATGTGCTGAAGGAACCGTGTGATTAACGTTTGTCCAATCTTCATAAGTACCCGGATGGGGTGCTGCAAGGGCTGCGGATCTTGCTGCAGCACAGGCACTACTATATTGTTGATGCCATGCAGCCCCAGTCATAGGGTCTGCTCCCATGTTAGCGTAAGGATGAGGATTAAACTGAGGGTGAGTGCAATTAAAATCTGTACCCATATTTGGAGAAAACTGAGCTGAGCTAACACCACCCACTCCAGTTAAACTAGATCCAACTCCAACTCCAAGAGCACTTCCAACCGGTGACCCCCCTGACCCTTGCTGATGGGGATGTCCATGGTGGTATCCACCATAAGCTGCTGCTGCTGAGTTGAAATAAGGACTTTGAGATTGAGTTGAATGGTGGTGGTGGTAAGGATGGGGAGCTGAGGCTCGACTAAACATTTGTGCGACTGATGGGTTATAGTATGACACCATGTTTTAATTTCCAAGTTAACTTTAAACCGTGTTCCCTTTGACCCTAAAGTATTCTCTTTTATTTCTACACTTTCTAATATTATGGTTATCTTCGGTTTCTCTTTTTTTCTCCCCAGTCGGGGAATTAGTCTACGGAGAATGATAAATGTTTACAGATACATTGATTCTCTCTTAATTCTTAGATTAAACTTTGCAAGTTGTTAAGTTAAATTATTTTCCATCACGTAAACTCTAATAAATGTCTGTGGTAAATTTCATTTACCAAAACTTAAAACTTTCAAAGTTTACAATTTACTTTACTTTAGAATACAGTATATTATTTCACCATTATTTTGCTTCGAAATCACTTTAGGAAAACTTGAAAACTTTTTGGAATACACTATAGCCCGCAGCTCCTCAATGATTACTGAACTTTCAATAACTTCTCAAGTAAGTTTAAGTTATTGGTACTCACAAAATTTGTTAAAACGGAATCCCTTTAAAAATGATGAAGTGTTTTCGAAGATTTATTAAAAATAAAATTTTATAACACAGATAAATGATGCTAATGATTATAAGTTGTTGGACTTGGTCAAAAACCAGTGTTCACAGTTGGACAGTCTGAGGTCTACTACGACAGTGGCAACTGAGACGGGTTGTCTTATCTATGGATGAACTCATTGTCAGTAAGTATTAACGTTGAGCGAAGGATTTTCAACATCCAAGCCAATGTTATATCCAGTTGATCCCTAACTCTTAAGCCCTTCTTTTGAAATGAATACCATGTCCGACAATGCTACAGTTTTGACTTTTGACTTTGAATATTATCCTCTCTACCTATTTACTATTACTTTTATTGGTCTGAGGTATATAAGAAATGTGTTGTTATAGATAGCTTGTAGTAGGAGGAGTGATACTGATCACAATGGTAATTGTTGTATTTCTCTAGAATGACCCAAACAGAAAAGTGGCGACAATTTCCATAGACTTTTTGGTACGTACCTATATTTACTACCTACAATAATAATTATTTTATTGATTCCCTTGAGTACTCTATCTACAATGGACTTGACTTCTTCACTCTTGCAAACTAACCCTCAAAGTTGTTCATTGTCCTGAGGGTCACTCTAAGCAAGTACAACACCACTTTGCCCATATTTGTGTATCTTGCATATACTTAATAATAAGGGTCTCATCGGCTTAAACTGTTTGTAATATTATTTTCTAAGGAAAGAGTCAAAGGTACAAAGTAATATTGGAGGGTTTCTTTTAAAAAAAACTTCTCTAGAATGAAAAACCCTAGTGGAAATAATATTGTCAGATTGGGACACGTTGACTTAGAAATAATAGACCATTCGGGGCTTATAACAATGTACTTCAATAGTCTAAATGCCACTCTAAAGGTTTCCCCCTATTGCCATTGCTTTTTTTTAGTTTCTTACAGCTACCATGACTTTTCTAGAGAACTAAGAAGACCACTAGAACCAACCAACTACTGATTACTACTATTGCTTTCTAAGACCAAGCAAGAGCACTGCACAGCTTGTGGTAAGTCCTTAGCCCTTTTGATGACTAAAAGTTGATTTTGATGCTTAAAAAAGTAGTAGAGTGAGTACAAACTGTTACCACTACTGGATTAAAATCCCTATCAAAACCACATAGATGAGATCAGGTCAGCGCAATTCTTATTAAAAAGCTTACATTGGTCAATTATACCATTTATTATTTGCCTTTAGAAAAGTTAACTTTGGTAAGAGGTGCTTTTGAGAGTTGCGTTGGCGAAAAGTAAAGTTGCACCATTTGTTTTATACAGTCAGGGGTTATTGTGAATTCTACTAGAACTCAAACCCTTTTTCGTTTCTCTCAGCCTCATTAAATAATTTAATACAAAACAATACAAATTCAATGTGTACAATTCAATGTAATAATACTTCATAGATATCTCTCAATATAATCTTAATTCTCTCATACAATCCTGTCAAACCTCAAGGCTCAATCTCAAACCATTTTTCCCCATTACCATTTTACTCTCCTCTTGTAATTTTTATCCAAACGCTTGCTGCTATCAAAAGGGATAAAGGGAATGTGTGACTCTGAACTAAATCAGTTATGTACTCTATGTAATAGTGAATCCTTTTATAAAAAGTAGAAAAAGAACAAAAAAAGTACAATGACTTGGGTTAGTAAGGAACGATACGAATTGATACGAGATTATCCCTTTTGATGCGATACATGTAAGCTTTTGTGTAGAATAAGTGGAATTAAAAGTGGAGACATATCAACTTAATCGAAATAGATATGAGCTATACTTTGATAAAAAACGTGTATAAATGTATTTATGTATAATGTATATAAATATATATAGATGTGAATTGAAGTGTTGGAGAATAAAGAGTGTGAAATGAGAATAGTTGGAGAGGGGATGACAAGAAGTCGAGGCGTGACTTTTGGCTAAAACTCCACCAAATGGGCACACTAAACCCTCCTATTTATCCGTATTCTCTTCCCATAATCGTTAACCCCCCTGGGGAAAATACGCCCTTTTCTTCAATCCTCAACAACTACTACTACCAGTTTTGTTGGAGAGAGACAAAAAACAAAAAATCATTTATTTCCCTTGTTAGTGCAGAATAATATGTGTTAGTGAGTGAGTGGATGGATGTGATGATATCAATGGAGATGATGATGTGTATAAAATATTTTGATGTTGGGTTTTTTAATTTTAATTTTTGATTTAGGTAGACCACTACTACTACTACAGGTTATTCTCATTATTACATGAAATATTATAATGCAGATTATTATTATTATCATCAAAGTCATCTTTGGATATTCCTTTCTCATTATTATTAATATCTATTATCATCCCTTTCCCTTTTAAAAGTAGATCTACTGATGTATGAATTTATATATAGTGGAGCTTTTAGGGTTAATTTTTTGACCATGGTTTTTTAATTAGTGGAATTATTTCGTGTGGAGTGAAACACGGATCTGGATTAATAATGATAATGTTAATAATTTATTTTGCTTCTGTTGGATGGTTGAGGTGATGAACAAAAAAGGTTTTGCTTTTGTCTCTTGGGGTAAGGAAGGGGGTGGCTTTGTATGTAAGTTGTAATGAATGGAGATATTTTATCTGTGCTCCTTTTTGCAATTTTTATTCAAGGGTAGTTTTTGTTATTAGTTTTGGTAGTGGTTAAAAGAAAATTAGGTTTTTTTAAATGTTGAGGTAGTTTGAGGGATTATTTGGGATATTTAGGGGTAAATTAGTTTTAATTTAAGTAAATAATAAAATATACATGGAGAAATTTGAATTCCTTTTCAAAAGCATAAAAATTGAATTAAGATTTTGAGATTAAAAGTCTTATAACTCTAAGTTAATAAAATTATTGAGAGTTTTTAAATGGAAGAAGAGATTTTTTAACTTCAACAATAAGTTGTGAAATGAAAAGGAATTAGATTTTAAAGTCATCTAGATAATTAGTAATTAGCTTTATATGCGTACACTTGTGTATCTCTTCTTCTGAACAATTGTAAAGTCAGTCATATAAACGCATCAAAGTTGGGAACAGTGTATTTGTGTGTAAAAGTGCATGCGAAAAGAACTGAGAGTAAACAAATAATTGAGGAGATGATCTAGGATGGGATCTATCTGGGATGGATCATAAATTCATAAATTGTAATAGTAGTTGTAAGTAAGTAAGTAAGTAGTAGTAAGGAAATCTCGTCATAAACACACACTGACATTTAACACTGAATAGTAATGTACGCACAAAACGGATGTTTTTTGAAAGAAAATGCGTGAATGGTAATTCGTACAATTAAATAATAGTACTAATAATAATAATGATATTTATCTACTATTGGACTATATATTTTTTAACTATTGTTTTATAGTTGATGTAATTGCTTTTATAACCACAAAAGTGTTGAAAGCTTAATTTAAAAGTACTAAACAATGAATGATTTTAGCTGTAAAAGTCTTAAGAAGTGTGAGAGAGAGGTACAGATAATTATGATGGTGAAATACAACCATAATTTTAAAAATGTGTTTTTCGGCAAGAAAATTAAGTTTTGAGATGGATTTATGAATGAAAGATACAATTAAATATAATAGTTCAATGTAGTATAAATTTGATTGATGCACTTGCTTCTGGGAAAGTGGTAAAAATTAATTGTAAATAAAAGTAGAAAATAACAACTAAAGCACTTATATAGCGTTTAAAGTTTCATAGCAAGCTTATAAAAAGATTTCTAATTGGTAATTGTAGTAAAACAGGAAATACAGTTTTGAAGGTGCTGGAAGTCTGGAAGAGTATAGATCATTTAAAAGCGATTTTAAATTAAACATTTGAATTGAGCATTTTTCATAACATTTAGGAATTCATTTGTTAAATGCCCAGTTACAATTAAATTGTTTTGAAATACTAATTACTTTTTGAACCAAACTTATCTAAAGTAGAAATAAACAAAAAGAGTTTTTACATGCTGTAATCGGTTCTACAAAAAAACTCTACAATGGCCTTCAAAGTACGATACAAGTGCAAGAAAACTAAACGATTTATTTTTTGTACCAACGTCTGTCTCTAGTCTTAGACAATAAAAGGCGTAAAATGTGCAATCCATCTATATTACATTCAAGTAGACAAACTGCAAGTGTGTAACTCCAGTAGGGAAAAAGCAATTTGATGTTGAGTTGATGTTTTTGGAGTAAATCGATACTTTTGAATTCCAAAGGGATCTGTAACATAAACGGGGAAAGTGTTCAATTTCGCATCAAATTTCATTCTCTCATCTTTTTTCCCTTTGCCTTTTATTCTTTTCTCTTGTTGCTTCCATGACATAATAATATTTCAGGCTAAAAAATAAAAAACAGGCATCCTATACAAATTCCATAAAGGAAAAACTTAGCCTGAGAAAAAATTGTTAAAAAAATACTGCTTGGTAAATGCTCCGAGGGTGTTTTTCCACTAAATGTACTTTTTTTTATCCAGGTAAAAAGATGAAGGAAATTTTATTAACTTATTTTGGCATAAAAACACCAAAGAAAAAAGTCAACAAAGGTTAAATCAAATGTCAATGAATCTAAGTAAATATTATGATTGATGTTGATTTTTAGATAGTGATTCATTCATTAAAGTGCCACGAGCCACGCTATTACAACTGCACTATTTACTCTTATGAACTCTAAAAGCAATAGAATATTTTATTAGCAGAATTGTAAAAATAAATAAAACCACAACTAATGTTGATGATGATGATCCTCATAAAATGGGTGCATAAAAATAAAAACAAAATCTGACAATGACTTTTAGCAATTGTAATTTTTATCCTATCCATGCAATGCACCCTCACTGCTGCATAGCCATATATATAGTAAGGTTTATTATTAAGTAAAGTTATGTAGGTTCTACAAAGATGTGTACTACATATCGGAAGTAACAGTAATAATAATAATAATAAAGAATAATAAAATAAAGTTGTTTCAAGTGTAAGTAAGTTAGTAACTTAATAATTGGAATATGACGCTTCAATTGTCATCCGTCAATTCGTTTTTATTACAATTGCTACACCTCCATCCATGCTCCATTCTTGTAAAGATTCTTTTTTTGTTTGTTTTTCAGTAATAATATTGTTTAAAAGATACGATTTACTTAAAGTAGTTAGCGTGTTTTATTTGTATTAGGATGAATGTGGTGGTGGGTAAATGTAAGGTATATTTATGCGTTTTTGACAAGGGGTTACTTTATTTTATAGTACCTACTTTTCTGTAAAGATCAGTTCCACTAGGTTGGACCATCGTAATACTTTTAGTACAGTAATCATCATATTTTATAATACTGTAGAATCATAAATGTTAGATATAATTTAGTCATTTCAAGTTCATTTTTCACTTAGGCTTTGATTTTTCCTTGACGCGTGGGTTTCAGAGAGTATTTCCAGGTATAAAGGAATAAGAGGCATAAGACTAGAGATTGAAATGTATTTAATTTTAACAAAAATAAATTTATACACATGTTTTTAGTTTTTAAAATTTTCGAAGTTTCCTTTTGGCAAAATGTGTGGATTTAAAAAAAATGTTTATTACTTTTGGCATATTTCTCTTGAAAATTGAATTCGCTTGTACTTGAACGGCTTTTCAATTATTGCATGTGCAATATTTCTCTTATAATAATTCTACACCTTACCACCCACACGTGTCAATTGTATAAAAATTAATTTGATAAATGTTTCAATTCCCTTATAAGAGATCAATTCAATGGATTTTTGTACTTGATTAAATTCGAACATTTTTCCTAATATAGGAAGTGCAATTTCATAGGGAATAAATATGTAACGTGGAAATGCATATAGAGTTTTATATGCACCAGTAGTACTGGAATAGATAGAGATGTAGATGGATTAAGATCCCAAAAAATCCTCTTGTTGAAGACCGACAACCCTTTTCTGATTGTGGGGTGTAATAATCATAATATTACTAACAGATTTCAAGTGCATTGTATTATTATTATACTTAAGCAATAGCTTTTTTTATAAGTATTTGCCTAAACCGCAATTTTATGACATGATGATGATGACCATCATCATAAAATATATTATTAAAAGCTCAGTTAAGGTATTGTAATTGCAATTCATATAAAATATTGTAATAAACCATTTCTGGTATGGTGCAGCAGCAGCAACAGCATCTCCTAAAATAATATTGAATTCTAATAGTTGTGGTTAAATGCAGTTGTAATGTTATACAGTCTTTGTGGTAGGTGGGTGGGTCAGTAGTAGTGAGTGGGATTTAATTCTCTTGTCCATTTAATAAGATTGAGGGATTGAAATTTTATTGATATGGGAAAATAATAACAAAAAAATCGAATATTATTGCATTTCGTAAACATTTATTACTCTATTACTTTTATAAGTACACTTTGTTGTTGTTGAAATAGTATTATAATTAGAAATATGGTTTTGACCTTTGCAGAAACTTTCTGAAAATGTTGTGAGTCTTTTTACTAATTTAAAAATTTGTAATAATTGCAAAAAGATTGAAAGATTTTTTCGAAAGAACGAATCATTGACGGGTTTTTGGATTAAACATTAAAGGTAATTAACAACATTTTTAACAAAGGCTAAGTATCATCAAAGCGAAGCCGCTGCACTTGACTTATGCTGGTGATGTCAATAATATTTGCTCTTATCTTTTGATTATGATGCAATATTAATGGTTTATTGGATTTAAATTAAACAAAATAAAAATGGGGATGTAGTTTTTCTAAAGGTTTAATTAGAAGCCGTATTTATGATTTTTCTGCACATTTTGGGAAGAATTACAACGACCACTTAAATTAAGGGATTTTTTGCATTACAAATCAAAGAAACGGTTATAATCGAAAGCTAATCTTATTATTTAAAGATATAAAAGAACTGAAGTCCCTCATTGTACAAATATTTCACACAGTGTAATTACTTGCATTGTGTTTGCTGATGATGCTATATCACAGACTATTATGAACACGAGCGCCTTCGTAAATAATTATACGAGTGTGTCATAATTTCAAACAAAATGCACCGAGTTAAATATAGTAAACTTACTGAAAGAATTAGACTACTTTCAAATGCATTTGTTTATTATAGTGATAATTATTTCTTTAGGTTTAACAAAGGGAGATAAGTTCAACCATGGAGAGTGTGAATCATTCTTAATTGGGTTGATAATGATAGGGAAGATTTTTAAACAATTTATACCAGCCTAGTCCAAAGTTATCTGTCTGAGGTATTTACGTAGTACTAAATGTCTCAGACAGATTCAACTTTCTAGTCTATTTTAATCTATTTCCTCACTACAGAATAAAACGCTGGCCTTTTTATAGCTAATTAGAACCAATTAAGCTGAAACGCTATAAAAGTTTTAGATTACCACAAATTCCTAACCTTCTATTAAAAAATGGTGGTAGTGATTCTAATGTGTAAGTTAAAGACTTCGAAGTAAGCTTTAGCATCTAAAAACATTTTAGAGATAACTTTTTCTTTAGTACATAGCTCTTAAAAATAAAGAATGCGTCTTGAATAAGAAAACCTATGAAAATTTGACTAAAATAATCTTACATTCTCATCACCATACAAAAATGCAATGGCAGCAGAAAGGTAGTATAAAATAGTTTCGCCTAAAAGTAGTAGTGGGTGCAACTTTTATCGCAGAATGGCCTTTGCATCAATAGTAGTTGCCCAATCAAGCGAATTGTTATCTTCAATCAACATTTGACTTTGCTCGCATGGCTTTTAGTAATATCACATAATCTCATCAACTTTATCAACTATCAACATCATCACACACTCATTCCGACCGACATGTATTGCATACACTCTAACTGACGTACAAGGCTCCTTTTCTAACAAGTTGACCCCTAACCTAAAATTTAATGATTACACATGCATGCAAACACTACTACCCAAATAGGCAAACGTAAATGTATCCATCTGTTCTAAAGGAGCCATAATAGGGGGTTGGGGTTGTTATACATACACACTCAAAATTCATTACATAGGCTTGTGAGCTTTTTTTTATTTTTTACGTTAAAAATATCAGCGACAAATGTGTACAGTAAGTAGACTTGTCAAAAAAGTCATTAGGAGTAACATTATTATTATTTATAAATGTGGATAAAAAACCCTGCACTTTTATGCCTGTTGACTGGGAACTTTCCCTAATCAAAAAAACCCGTACTGGATTTCTTGATTATTATGAAGGCCAACGCCCTACCACTTTTTAACTTTTTCTAAAAGAAAACAATCCTAAACCAATCTCTCAAAGTTAAATAAGCTACAGCCAGGATTAAATAAAAAATGTTCTGTAAAAATAACAAATTCTCCAGAAAGAGATTGACTACCTTCATAGGACCTACGTAGATAAAAATATTTTAGAAAAAGTGTAGTCAATACGTATCCGCAGTATAGATAAACTATAACTATGTACAATCTTACATTGTGTTATACGACATAAAGAAATTATTAAAACTTGGCGTGACTCATTAAGTGCAATTATGTGCTATAAAATATAGCTTATTTATCTCTCATTCCTTAAATCCTTTACCCTGTACGTGTACAACGTAACGTGTTAAGAAAAAACATTTTTTCGAGAAACTCGAACTTGACATGCAACATGCATACAAACAAAAAATCCTGTCATATGCGCCTAACAATATTTTAGTCTTCTTATCCATTAGCCCTTTTTCTAATTTCGAATATTATTATTATTACTATACTCCTGGTAACTTTATCCAATTCAGAAGCCTCTTACTAAAATGTACGATAGGAGCCAAGTCAAGGTGAAAAAACGAGGAGTAGAAAAATAAAAATAAATAAATCTTAACTCACATCTTTCTTCTTGTCTTTAGTCAAAATTTCAAGATGTATTCCACTTCCAAGAAACATTCCCATGATAACCGTTCTCATGAAAAATCAAAGCCAGATTTTTTTATTATTCACATTGACTAAGCAAAATAATTCTACTGTAATTTTATTACGATAGCTAATCGCACCCTAAATTACTAAGTACCATGGACATTATTGATTTACAGGCTTAATAGAATCGATAAACTTGAGAATGTTGTACTTTGTAATTTGCTGGAAGAATAAGTCGTAATTGATACAATGTGATAAATGTGTAATTTATGATATAATTATACTCTTGCTGAATTGCCTCATCATCAGTTTTGACAAAAGGAGCTTTATTTTATGACCTACTAAGTACCCAGCCTTTGATTTTTTCAGTTGAAAAGTGCATTTTCCAAAATGTCCAATAAAGGAATAAAATATTTACAAGGGAAAAAAAAGAAGCTATAAGTATTTTCCAATTTGATCAATAATCCTACAATAAATGTTAATTGGCCGTTGACAGGATTACAAAAGTTATATATCTCGTAGTAATAAAATGATCTTTTCTTAACTCTTAAACTCAGCGTGTTTATTATCATATTATTAGAATTAATTTAAGTATTAGTCTTGTATGTCTATATTATATGTTTCGAAAGCTTTTAAAATGTTCTAATGACGAATTGCCTATAGGTGTTGACATTCTGTTAAGAGATGAAGTTGTTGTTATGTAATAGTGGTGAATAGGGCTTCTATTATACTTTTTTATAACCCTCTAATATTTTACCTTAAGTCACAATAAAAGTTGACAAGTGATATTGATACTTTTGAACTAAATCCAAGGGTGTTGTGGGTGAATATATGTCAACACTCGAGCAGAGAGGACAAATTTTACTAAGAATATGAGTAGATAAGCCTATAGTGTTGAATGCTGAAGTGCATCTAGGGCAGGGTGCAGAGGCACCAAGGAACAGATACATTTGGGTAAATAAAACCCTTGGGTTGCTGGTAAACACTAATTTGTATGACTCTCTCACTACTCAATACTGTCACTACCGATTCGATACGCTATTAAGAGATTTAAACAGTCATGGGTAATTACAAATAGTATTTGAAATAAGTTGTCTCTACCTTTTTTCATTTTGGAGTTGGATATTGTAAAATGTTTTACGTTAATATATATATAGTTGATTTAAGGGTACCGGACAAAACGTCCTCCATCGTATGTTGCCTGGACAGTTCGTCCCCTGGACATTACGTCCTCCCCACCTGTCGTTCATATTAAGTCAGTCACTACTATTTTCTAGCCTTTAAATACTACAGAAGTTTGCTTAAGTAGGCATGGCCGTTATTACGGATGGGCGGGGGGGGGGGGGTTCATACCGAGAAACGGGTAAACCAATTTTTTATGAGGGGAATTTTGAGACAGATTTTTTAGTCATTGTATATCCGGGGAACGGGCATATTCCTTTCTCTAATTAATTTAAGATGCCATATACAGTAGTTAGTTGTAGAAAGCCCCCGCTTACCCAATCTGCAAAGGGAAGAGGACGACTGGTGGAATGTATGTAATTTCCGGTGGACGTAATATCCAGGGGACTTAATGTCCAGAAAAAAGGTGGGGACTTACTGCCCTAGACCTGTGGTATATATAGTATGGACTATTGCAGGGCTAAGGGATTTATCGGCTTGTAAGATAAAGTCATCTCTTTATCAGAAAATACTTCTATGGGTAAGCAGAATTGAAGATAGAGATGTATTTAAAAAGCATAGCACCCAAAACCTTTCTATACATTTTGTTCATCTTTCTTTTATTACGATTATAATGTTGTTTTGGGTGAGGTAATAAAATTTGGGATTACTGCTGAGCTGTTGAGTTGACTTTAGAGATTCCATTATTCTCTTTTCTTTAGAAAAGGCACTTAAAGCCATAATATTACAAGAGAGTCATGTCGTGTCGTATGTATTTTTTCCCGACTGATTTTAATACACTAGGAAACGTCCGGTGCTATAATATGATGCTATGCGTTGTTGTTCAGAGGAAGTGTCTTGGATTTTAGCTCTAAATGCAACAGATAATATTTTGTTTAACCGAAAGTTAGAGAAAATCATTTAACCATTTTTGTCACTGGGCACAGGCTGAGATGCGGTAATGTCCAACTGTTAATATTACATAATATTTAAGGTGTCGTAGGATCGTCTGTTGTAGCATTGAAAATTTTTTTTATGAATTTTGAAAAACGATTTGTATCAACCTTGTGGAAATTTTTAAACGATGACACTGTAAGGACTTATTTTGTTTCACAAAAAGCAAATGCTTTGCAACGAAGTTTTATGCCTTCGAGAGATTTTTTTATGTTAAAATTTAAACATTTTCAAAATAATTCGTCACTACGACAAATACTTGTTCATTTGTGAAGAATTCTGATGTTTATTATACATATTAGTTAGTTCTGCTGGTAATAAAATTAAGGTTAGACTTAAGAAATATGTACTTGGCCTAGAGTATCATTCTTGAGTTACTTTGCCTGGTCTGAATTGGATTGAATTGAAAATTATTATTTTCTGAGTTTGGGGGCAATAAAAACCAAAGAGTTTCCACTTTGGAAGGGACTTCGAAGGGACTAAGGTTGTTTACTACAAGGAGGAATAGATCAGAAGGACAGAGACAATCCTTGACTTAAAAGTGTTACATTTTTTTGTCGGTCCTTTTGACAACCTTGTGCTTTGACTTCTTCTGCCTAGGGATCCCTTTGTAAATATTAACAATAATGTTGTTTATAGACATGTTTTCTTCCTACTTGTACAAGTCCATCGGAAAATTACTTTAAACTAGTGCCAAATAGTTTTTTACGCTTATGTTAATAATAAGAACTAATTATGGATAAATGCTAGTGTGCTAGGATTATACATATTAGTACTAAATATGCTAAATTTAAGTAGTAAATGATAGTACTTTTAAGGTACGATAACAAGTTATTCGGAGAAAAACATCTACATTTCTACCCGCCATCTGGAAAAATAGGAGTGAGAAAAACCAAAGGCCGATCCGAAAGGCCAGAGATAAAGGTCATACTTTTAAGTATCGATAGCACTCACTACATAATAACAATAATTTATTACTCATACATCAAAACTAAGCTCAACTAACACCCTTATCTGTGACATCTCTATAGGTTATAAAAGATTTTAGAGGTGCGAAATTTTCTCTTTTAAAGTCCACTTTTTAAGAAAACTTTTTACTTCTGGTAGCAAAGACGGTAGAATGAGTCAAAAATTTTAAAATGTTTCAAAGGCGGATATGGATTAGATTTTACATGAGTACTCAACTACAAACTCATGCACCAGATAGTTGTTACTTAAAAGTCGGGTATTTTTTGTGTGCAATAAAATAAATATGGGTTGTATCTTCACTTTTTTTTAGTATTAAGTAATACATAAAATAACAATAATTGTGTGGAGGATCCAAAAGAATCATCTATAAGTAAAATAAAAGAAATAATGTAATATTTTTTATTTCCAAAAATGAAACGCATCTATCTAGGTTTGGCTTGAGTGTTGCCTCTATCATATTTGTTATGTCATACATGATATCCTTGTTGGTGTAATGTGTGTTACTCAGTCCAAAAGTTAAAACTAGTTCGGTTTAAAGATTTTATGACTTTTAATTGCTCTCTCGTCTTCTAAGCATTTATAACAACTTTGGATTATCTCTATCTCCCTCCCTACCCTCTCTCAATTTATTTTAAATCTTGAAAATGGATTCTTTTTGGTTTTCAGTCTGATTGAACATGTACACACGCACGTAGTAGACATTTAATATCTAACTTATATTACAAGAGAGATAAGATGATTCTGTGATGAGGCGATGGAAAGGACGAACAGGATTTTAACATTTATGGTTTCATTCTACAATATCAATTCTTAAGTGTAAATTGGGTGTATCTATCTATAGTCAATGGTATGAAATGTAGCTAGGATTATCTTAAGCGGATGGGAGACATACGTAAGGGTGAACCAAGCTTAGATAGAAAAAAGTTCAAATTCTTATTAAATCATGGAAGAAAAGAAGCCAATGGACTAGGCTTTTAAAAAGAAGATTATGATACAAAAACTGAAGCTTTATTGATAGGGGTTTTTTAATATGATGGGAAAGAAAGGTAGAGAGAAAGGATGGGTTATTGGGTTCTTTTTAGTATAGAATGTTCCAAGCGTTTGGGATGATAGCTTTTTAAAACGCTTCTTTAAAAAAAATGTATTTATGATAGGTTGTTTGTGATTGGTATGCGCTTTGACAATCAAGAGTACAAAGACATGCGAAATAATGATTATATGACCAGTTGTAAAATATAATTTGAAAGATGCATTTTTATTATTGAAATTGAAAGGTTGCAGTTGGTTCATATGAAAAAATGTGTACACGCCTTGAATTTAATGTCTTTTAGTTTTGGTGTGTGTGTGTTGCAGTTTTATTGAGGTGCATTCCATAATATATGAGATTTTACTTAAAATGGGATTCGAGTTTGACTTATTTGAGAAATGAAGAGTTAATTAAGGTGCATAATAGGCAGAGAGAAGACTTAATGCTGGAATTTTAGATTTTATGACAAAGGCAAGTGCAACCACCACCAAGTTTATATAGGTTATAAAAATATGGGGAAAAAATGTATGCATCTTGAATGAATGAGAGAATGGAAGATGATATTAAGATTTACAAATTTATTGGGTGTGTATGATTGGTCATACATCATTCATTCTAATTTTATTGTATTCCGACGCATTCGTCAAACATCTTTCAAACCAAGTGTACTAATACAAGTGTGTATTTAATAATTTATCACAGAAAGATTTCTTTATTCTTATAAGTTTACACAGAGCTTACAAGCAGATAGGTGACAAATTAAAAACGAGAATGTTTTTTGGGAAAATGAATGTACCTTGATTTAAGAAATGCTCAGAACTTACTAAATATACATCACACGTGAAATTAAATTGTTATAAAAAACTACAATCCAAGTCTTCCGAAAGACTAATCTACAATACAAATAAAGCCTATAATTGAAACTGATAGCAAATATGGCTAACAATATTGATATCCGGCCCAGCTGCCACCACAACTTCTCTTCCGATCCTACCCTACCAGTATATATGCAAACAATAGGGAAACCATGCCTTGTCGTCCAGATCGTTTTTTTCGAGGAACGGAAGAAGCAAAGGAAAAACCCTGTGGAGATGAACAGATTAAATGGTCAAGTCGAACACAGGCTACTTATTATGACCACTATGAGCTCTAAACAGAAAACAGAGTAAACTGGTAAAGAAAAAAAGGAAGGAAATAATTTAAGCGTTAAAGTCAATATCTACATTAGATACATATATACAACACACAATATAGCATTATGTAATAACACAATAAGTTTACAACCTCAGTGTCCTCGTTAATAGTTAGTAACCTTTTAGCCAACAATGAGATGAGTTTTGAGATGAGTTTTCAGACTGAGAGAGGCTTATTAATCCTCACCGCCTTTCATTTTGTCACACACAATAAAATAAACAGACGAGACAATTTTAAGCGAAAAAACCTCTTCCACTAGTAGTAACACTAGTAATCCAATTGGGATTTATATAGGCCCCAATTATCTCGTTCATTAGTATCAGAGTATCACCATTTTGTCACAGACAGTAAAATAAAATTGTTTGTCCTTCTTTACTTCCCCGTCTCTAACGCCTTTTCCTAAACCGAGGAAAACTTTATTGCTTGCGTAAACCGAAATTTAACAAAAAAAAAACTTTGCATCTTCTTTTCTGTAGAATTAAGTTCACAAAGTCAAAAAATGCATCTGCCATAAATACCACTGATTGATAAGGTTAAGGAAGGAGATGATGGGAACCAGGGTTTTGTTGGCATTGGGTGCTTTGTACCTTATTCGGATCTTGTTGATTTGTGTATATAAAAAATCATCAGTATTTTATTTATTAGTTGTAAGAGACAAAGATGGTTTGAATAGGTTACGCAATAGGTTATGGGCAATTACTAGAAAACAATCCCAGCAAACATATCGCTCTAAATTCGATTTTCGAATTCTCTACGATGAGTTAGAATTTTGAGCTGAAATGAAAAGTAAGCGAAATCTCTCCTTATTCGTTGATCTAAATCTCAACGATAATGTCGAATTTTGCGTAGGTGGTAAAACTGATTGATTTCGTCGTGAATTCCATACTCTCATTCGTAACGAATTCCCATATAAATATTGCAGCCGATTTTTTGAGAGAATTCTTAGCGAAGTCTCACACCAAATCTTCTCGATTTCTAAGCGTCAAATCAGAGCATAAATCCACACAAGAATTCAGAGCGAATTCGCCTCGACTCCTTTTTAGCTTCAAACCTGCTTCGAAATCGTAAAGAATTCCAATAATATTCGCAAAGAAAGGCTTTTTTGGGATATTTTATATTCTTTCATCCTACTGCACTGCAACAGTTACACAGCTGAATCCACTATGTTCAGACGTCCTAGATTTACACTGTCCAAAAGGCAAAAACGAAATACTTTAAACTCTTTTAAAAATACTCCATTAAATTGTGCAAGCATCCCTGAACAAACACCATTACAAAAATAAGAACCTGAAGACTCTTCTTTTGTACTAGACGAACAACTTGTAAGTAACTGCTGTAGTGAATTTTATAACACAGAAAACATTAGCTTATCATTTACCAGCGAAATCGAAAGTACTTCTAACAATCATTTGAATAATGGACTATTGGAGACATAACACGACTTTCAGTCTTCTTTGACAAGTTGGGCTTTACGACACAATGTAACTCATTTAGCTTTAACAGATCTCTTG
>JAQGBU010000188.1:0-49587 GCA_034698605.1 Isotoma decorata
TCTAAATTATACCTCTGTGGAAGGATAAAGTTCTATCCCTCTGTGGAGGGATGAAGATCAATGTTCCCAGACTGAAACGCTAATTAAAAATTAATTAAACTTACTGTAATTGCAGCATCGGTTTGAATGTAAGTGATGTCGTTTGTGTGTATTCCTATCTCACTTGCACCTCTACTGACACTACTCACAACACCGGCTGTGATCGTGTTGGAGAGAGATAATGGACTTCCAAGGGCTATTACCCATTCACCAATTTTAGTTTCTGCGGAGTGTCCTAAAGGCATAACAGGCAACTTTGTCTGTAACCCAAACCCAATAGACAAATCAATTATGAAATAATGATACAAAGACCAATGCAGCTCATCAATAATTATAAAACAATAAGTTGCTCTTGCTCACGGCATTAATACGAAGCGTAGCTAGGTCGGATGCATAATCAATTTCTTCAATATGAGCAGAAAAATTTCGTCCATCCGATAAGCGTACCTGCAAACAAAACATTTACAGATTAGTTTCAGGATAACCCGATAACCATAAGAAGAACTTTATTTTGTACTTTGATTAGCTTTCAAAGAAATGCTTTGACTCAAAACATGACACTGAAGACTTACTGAAATAGAGGACTTCTGCTGACCAGCTACAACATGGGCGTTTGTCAAAATGAGCCCGTCCTCCTTAATTATGAAACCAGAACCTGTGGAAGAAGTTTGAGGAACTCCAGTGAACCAGTCAACGGCAGCATGGTTTTTTGTTTCGATATACACAACGCTGTCTCCAACAGATTCCACAACATCCGAAATGAAATTATAACGATCTCGTTTGCTTTTCTTCTTGTTGTTTCCTTTTTCAAATTCACCTATACTCTCTTCTCTCTTCTGCTCACGCTTTATTTCATCTTCTGGTTCCATTATATCTTCATAGTTAGGCAATGGTGTAGCAGCTTCAACTTGCCATCCTGAACTCAAAAACAAACATCCAGACGACACAAGTGCAGCTAAAAGTGCGCCCCAACAAGCATAAGCCTTGTCACTCCAATCATTGTCATATTTCTCATCCACGTGTTGTGACCCTGTCAGTTCTCGTATAGGCTTTAAGTTATCGGCTTTATAAAGTTTAGGAGAGCTACTGGAATAAAAAGCCCGTTGATAAGCTGGTACTTGCATACAAGGATTTAAAACAACGGGTTTTCTTCTGAAATAAGTTGATATAATAAAGTCTAGCTCGCGTGCCGAGAATTTGCCACACGTTGTCTTTACTGAATGCGAGAACATTGCTTTTTGGCTTGAATTGACTGGTAATGTGTAATGCAGCAAAGGTATTACGAAAAGACTGCGCTGACGAGTCTTCGGTACAAAATGTCACACAAAACAAAGATATTAAGCTTATCCAATCTGATCTCTCGAATTCCCTTCCGATTACTACCTTCAGCCTTGGGGCTCTGCAATTTTACTTTTTAAAATCGAAGATCAAAGTATATTAAAATTGAAATTAATTGCACATTAATGAGTAATACTAACTAACACGATGGAAGTTTACACTTGAATGAAGAGAAACAAGAAGCGTAAAGGAAAAAAATGCTGAGAAAGAACTAAGAATGTACCTAACTAGACTAACCTTTTTCTAGCTTCTATAATTACAAATTAACGGTTGTTTTTTTCTATTGTTCGGGACTCTCTGCTGCATGCTGGCTTATTAACTCATCATTCTTAATAAAATTGAACATAAAGTTTTGTACAAAGACAAAGTAATAACTGGTAATAACTGAGCCGTTTCAGTTTGATGGAATTTCTGTTGACTATTATCAATGGACTACTTAGGATATATTTCTTTGGGACTACTACTACACTACTTCCATTGTAACTACACTACACACTATACTCTAGCTGGAGAGAGGGTTTCTACAGCTAATTATTTAATTAAATTAGTAATTAAACTGGCTAATATTTCTTGGTCTAGTCCACGAACAGATTTCTTTCAAAGTGAAAGGGCTACAACATTAATCTATTTTTTACATATAAAATGATGATAAAACGTCAGCCTGTCTATATATTTTTATCACTTCATGTAAAGTTGTTTTTATTGCCTCCTTGGCGCATTTATTCCTGTTAGCCAACTGTCCATGCTCTATGAGATTTCTTCTGGTTCCTTCTCACAACCTCATCATTCCTTAAAACCCTAATTAGAACCCCATGGGAGTTAATATTTTAAAGGAAAGGCAAATATTATGCAAACCTTTTAAGAAGAAGCCATCAAAAGATGCACCTCTAAACGCTGTAGTCAATTCGTTGGCATTTTTCCTTTTAAAACTAAACGACACTTACATTTCATTACAATTTATTCTTTTAACAAAGGATGTAAATTAAGTGTTTTTAATTACCGACGTATAAAACATTAAAATGCACATTTAACATTTATTTTCATATTTTGTGTACGCATGGGTAGGGATATTTGAGTGTTGTTCCGTGGTTGGGGGACTTTAATGTATTGTATAATCCTGGGGGGGTTATTTAGGGGCAGTTTAAAGGGGGTCAAATTCGGTTTCAAACTGTTATTGATTTAAGCTATTTTTACGGCATCTGCAATTTGATAAGACTTGTATCAATTTAACCACCACCATACCAATTAATTGCTTATTGTATGACTTCTTATCAAATTGCAAATTGTGTAGTCGTCGTATGAGCATTGCATTTAAATTTAAGGTAATATCGACAATTTTAAAAACGTAATCGTTATTCATAAAAGAAATCTGACGTTAATTGATGTACTACTAAAAAGAAACCATTGCATTCCAACGACAAGTTCCATTTTCTACTCTTAATTAGTCTGAGTGGAGCATGGTAGCATGGAGTGGAGATGGAGTACAGATTTGGGATCTATATATCTACATTTATGGTTGGGACTAGGGAATATAATGCGTAATAAATCAGATGGAATCTGTCCACTATATCCATAAAATAATGATTAGTCCACCAGTCGAGTCCCCGCCGAAGATTATCAGTAGAAAACTGATTAAATTCCAAAAGACTGACTTTAGATTGAATCTAAAGTCAACATTTTTCAATCTATTTAGTCTCCTATAAGCTAATGAAAACAAATCCATGGATGAAACAACTAAACAGTTCAAAGTCTAACTTAAATGTTAAACTAACTAATTAAATCAATAACTCAATTTAAAGTCATCTTTTTAGAATAAAATCATGAAAAACCACATCAATTACCTTGCTACCTATCATGTAAGAATGCATTAAATGAAAATCATTCATAGCCATATCATAAGATATAAAGATACCTTGTGTAGGAACACGAGGCGTAAAAAACCTTGAATCCTCTCTAAACTAAAAAACACTAATATTGGTTTTTCTTTATTATGAAAAAACCCCCACTGCCCTTTACCATGCCCCCACTACTAGAACTTTAAATAAAAACCCATATTGGATCATCTACTCATTGTCATATTCTTTGTTGCGTATGGAATGATGATGATTGAAAGAGTGGATCTATTTGCTGGAGAGAGAGGAGCCCACGAGATACAAACCCTAGTAAATAAAGACTTCTCTCAAAAGAACCCATTGCCTACCTTAACCAAGTACCTTAAAACGTAAAATATAGCAATAATAAATAGGAATCATTTTCAAAACTAATTCATTACTTTGCAGGTCAAAGGGTAATAATAATAATTAATTGTTGAAAACTTTTCATCGAATTCCTTCATAGTCATTTATATTCGAGCTAAATAAGTGAAGAATATCATCTCGGTAGGACGAAACGAATGCCACCACCACCACCACTACACACTACACTCACTGCAGGCAGATGAGAGATTATTCTTCTTGTATTAGATTATTCTACATGTAAAATCCACATTGTGCCTAGTAAGTACGAACCACTTGCCGGCTTTTCCAGCATATGCATTAAAATTTGTAAATTGACACTCTTAAGAGTTACAAGGACATTAAGAAGCTAAACATCCATCATTCTAATCAGTTGCATCGGCTTCCATAGTCTTTCTTTACTTTTTCTTAGCGTGAGAAGTTTAGTTAGGAATGTAGACGTTGAAAGTCTGAAGTCCGTTTTATTCCGGTGGCGAATGTAGTGTCGATCTGGGTGTAAAAGGTTATTATTTATTGCGATTTAAAATAGTATTAGATCATAGATAGAGAGGGGTACGTGATTGAAGTCTTGTATTTTGGCTTCCTGGTTATTTTATTCCTTTTCCAGTCTAAACGACTCATGACTTCACCATGGACCACGACGATTGACGAGGAGGCTTATCAGAAGCAATAAAAATATCGAGTGGATCAAATTTCTTATTCTTCGTTTCATAACTTATTGTTTTTGAGTCTTTTGTTTGTTTAATGTATATTTTATGATCTTCTGTCTGTCTCCTCTTGAGTGTAATTAGAGTCGCTTCATTGCCAATTACTTAACTGATGTATTATTGAATGTGCAGTGAGAAAAGATACAAGATAAATTATGTTGGGTCTTGAATGCCTAGTTAAAATAATATATTGTCTAGCTGTGATGACGGGGGTATGAGTGATTTTGGTGGACGGTAAATTAAATAGTAGTAGGGCATAATAATGGCGTGATTGACAAAAGTCATCATTAATAGAGATATTGATTTCATAAGCAGTAATATAGATATATATATAAAATATATTATTAAAAAAGTGTTTTATTAAAAGACAAAGGTCTAGAAATGGCAAATGGGGGAGTTATGGACGATTTGCCTCTGCCTTTAAACCCTCCCATTCCTTTGAATACAACCAGTGGTGCGGGTTTGAAGATATGGACTAACGAGCAGAAACTTTTGCTCATCTCCCTGGTCCATGAGTTTGGTAAAGCTGTTTCAAACGAGGTTGAACCACCGTGGTAAGATTTTGTTAGTTTTTTAAGGTATAATGAGCAGTATTCTTTGATTGCGAATTTTTTTTTATTTTTGATTCATCTTGTCTTCGTTCCTCACACCCATCCTCGGAACCTCCAAGGCTTTTTCAGAGTGTAAATTATCGATTATTTGCTGCTCAAGCATAGCACGTACAACGTTAAACGTAGCATTTTAACTAACAAAAAGGACTAATACCTTCAACCTTTGACCTTCGGTCTCAAAATCAGTATAACTTAGTTTAACTGTTTGGCATAAGTTCAGTGATTATCAAAATTATTTCAATTTAGTACTTACTGGTTTTTTATGCAGTCAATATTCATATTTTGTATTTCAAGAATTTTAGAGTGCTGCTTTTTTGGAGTGGGGACGATGATTTGTGTATAGATCGTGAATGTAATTATGATGTTTTTGTTCTTTTAGGGAGGAGATAAGTCGTAAACTGCAAACCCAGAAAACGAAGCAGAAAAAAGGAGCGAACTGGTGTAGTCCCCAGCAATGCAAAAGGCAATACAGAGATTTAATGAGTAAATTTGAATTACTTCTTCAAGCTGATGAAAGACTGAAAAGCAATCGCACTTCTGCAACTTCAAAGCAGGAACTATTGCTGCAAACAATTGCTTCGGGTAAGATTTTTGTCTTATGCTCTATATAAAAAATAAAAAGTTGTTTGAGTTTCTATAAACGAGCAATATGGCTGTTTGGTTTTTGTATTTTATGGTTTCCAAGCTTTCATGTAGCTAGTACAGTACCTAATCGTTTTGGAGATAAGCCAATTTAATTTTTGTTTTGACATTGTTTTTTTAGCAACAATAAGAACATCGGAGCGAAAGGAGGAAGAAATAAAGAAGAAAATCCAGTCGCTTGAGAAGACGATCAATGCTTTAAAATCCGGGGAATTAGATAACAATCTTTCAGATATCTCTGACGGTGAAGGGTGAGCGAAATTGGACATTACGCTATCATTCTTTACTAAAATATTGTTATGATTCGATTGTAGGAAAGAGTAATATTTGCGTTTCGTGTATGTTATAGATCGGACTCAGAAACGGAGGAAACTATGAGTCATCCATTTTTTGATGAGGATAGTTTCATCGAGGGTTTAAAAAGGGCATGTAAGTGAAGCACAGCATATTCCACACAGCATAGAATAATGCATGAAACTGGAATTAAATTCAGTAGTTTTATATAGAATCTACCCCTCTTGATTATCTGAAGGAAAGAATGCAGGTAACTGATAATATGATAATTTGTAAAATTTTGCAGTTACCTTGTTGGATGATACTTTTCCCCTAGCTCGTCCAAATATTGCAAGACCAGTGGCTCTCGCTGATATGGAATCAAATTCCTCTAATTCTGAAAGCATGGTATGTGTGATATTATTTGCTTTTTTTAAACCCGTAATGAATTACATGTCTTGCATGATGTTGATTAATATGTTGAATTAGAAATAGCAGGTTATATAACCTTTTTGTTTATTTAGTAGTAAGAAAATAGGTTATTTTAAGGTAAATAAGAGTTCAATTAAGTCATTGTCTTTGTGTTCAATCGTTTTCACTTTGATACAAGTTCATTATTATCGATAAATTTTGTTAGCATAGAACTGATTAACATTGTCATGCATTAGGTTAAGAACTTTGTCCTCAGGCATATAATTATCAAGCTTTCGGGTTATTTTGTCATCAAATGCAATATCTAAACAACGCAAATATGTATTCTAAGATACAATAAACCAATGCATTTTTGTTTCACAGAGACCTTCAACTCCACCAAGTTTCAGTACGTCCGAATTTAAGAAGGGAACACAGTCAAATCAGTCTGTGTCTCCTCAATTAAAGAATCTTGTTCATACAGCCATCGCCGAAGCAGCACAGGAGGATAAAACAAAAACTGTTGCACCAAGTATGTTATTGCGTTTTTTGTATCAAAATAAAATGAACGAAATCGAAGAATTAAGTAATTTAAATTCAGTGTAATCTAGTTGTGGTCGAAAATTTAATTCTCATGCTTCGATTGTGGCAAAATCAATTTTAGTAGTGTCACATTGAAATTTTTAAAGTATTTATCATCGTGAAATTGCTGTAAGCTTTTAATGTCTAACGCTAAGTGCTCGAAAGCTAATAGATTTTTTCTTTCAGAAAAATGTAAATATAATAACGTTTATGTATCATTGCAATTTTATGTGGGAAAACTTCACAATTGCTCGATATTTTATGTTTTAACTGGTTGCAATGCAATAAAATAATAATTTGACTAAATTTTGGAAATGGTGACTGACAACTTAACATTTTCAGCAAACGCTCCAACTTTATCACGACTACTTGAAATGCCTATAAGAGATCGAGGACAACCTCTTCCACAAATTAATTCTCTGATGAAGCCGAGCAGTTCTTCGACGAGTGAGCCTGAAGTGATTTTGCTCGATACGCCTTTATCCTCTCCTTCGAAACTTGAAAGTCCGTCGAAGCTTCTGTCGACAATTGGTGAGTGAAGTGTTGGAGGTATTTTGAGTTAGGTACTCATTATGTATAACAATGCTATTAACCCTTGGTGGATTTTTAATTTCTCATAGGTTCCGACTGCTCGTCAGTCAAAATAGGAAATGATTGCGGAAGGCAAGGAGGTTCGTGTTTTCTTTATCCGTTGAAATATTATTTAGATATCTTTAGAATTCAGGCATTGATGAGGTATTCTACTTCTGTTGATATTATTATACTTAGGAAGTTTACCTAGCATAACTTTGAGTATGCCTGCAAGCACCTTGAAGCCTCAAGATGAGATTGAACTTGCCAATGCATTCGTGATTGCTTCCGGACTCCTCCCGCAAGATGCAACAGAATCATACGATATGCAAGTGGAAGTGTCTAACCCGAATACTACTTTTCAAATGACAAGTCCGATGAATGTTTCAACATTGACAACGTCCTCCCAGCCCTCAATGTGTGAGACCGAAGAGACATTGGCTGTGTCTCAGAAAAATGTGGAATTAGGTAAAGAATTGAGGGGCAACTCAACTCCTATATATTTGTACAGTTAATGCTACAGTGAAAATATTTTCCCAAACTTTTAGGTAAAGAAGATGTTGATTCCGAAGTGCCTTTGACTGAAAAAAATGCAATCATTGAAGAGCAATCAGTTCAGCAATTGAATAAAGGTCAAACTTCATTACCAGTAACGGAAGAAAAAACGGTAGAAATTAGTGACGCAGAAGGGTTAAAAGTAGAAGAATCTTTTAAAAAGCTTCCTTCGATCATTCCAAGTGACAGTCCCGTAAAAAAGGAAGCTAGCGTGATGTCTGATTTAGCTAAGGAAATTGACCAAAAAGAAAAGCTTCTTCAAGAGCCCTCAGAGGTAAAACTACATTTCAATTAAACTTTCTTTTTTCCTTATTACTTATGTCTGATTTTACTATTAATTATCCATTTAATTTTAATCAGGAAGAAACAAAAACCACTTCAGACATTGTGTTGCAAGATCATGCTGTGGAAGAGGAGAGCAAAAGTGAAGTCGAATCTAAACCTTTAGATGATGTGGAGCAATCAAAAGTAGATTCAGATGGAACAGACATGAAAGAAAAATCCAAATCTGCAGTTGGACGTGGCAAAAAATGTGCACAAGAGAAATCTGATGAATTGGCGTCTGCTCCATTGACAAGAAATTCGATTAAGGAAAAGGGCGTAAAGTTGGAAGAACCTCAACTTAATGTTAAAAAGCCAACTAAAGAAACAACTACATCCGCACCTGCTACTGTTACAAGACGAAGCGTCACAAGATCAGGCCCGCACGAAGAAGCAAAAGCAGAAACTAAGTCATCAAATGACTTACCCTCATCGCCGACTAAAGCGCATGGCGTAGGACAACGAAAAGTGGCATTAAAACCTTCTACTGAAGTCAGCACTCCTAATCTACGTAGTCGAAGAGGTGCTACCCCGACCCTTTTGTCAAATCAAGTTGAAGATTCAGGAAATTGTAAAGTAGTTTCCACTCAACGAGATATAGAAGACAGTGTAGAGGTAGAGAAAAAACAGACAGAAAGCCCTGATTGTGATAGTTCTGTTCAAAATGATACTGGAATAGAGGCATCGGAAGCTGATAAATTGTCTCCAAAAAAGACCAATGTTGCAAAAGAGAAAAGTAAAGAGAGAGAAAAATCAGATGTAGAATCCATTGGTGATCAGTCAGATGTTCATATGGACGAAGATAGTAGACCACTTAGTGGACTGGGTGACGAATCCTGTGATAACGAAGATGCATCTAGGAAGAAACCCCTGAAACCTGGGTCTCGAAAAGAAAGAACTGAATCTGGAGAAATGGCAGATGATGACAATTCTGTAAGTTTCAATGCCATGTTTTTGTAGAAGTGGTGGTTTATAACTTTCTGAAAAACAGATGATGGCTTTCCTAAATTTTTCAAAAATCAGAATATCAGTGCTAATGGTAATTAATTGGTATCAACTTCCTAGTTAGATAAAAAGTACACAGAAAATTGCTAAGTTTAATGGACACCTGTAAATCGAAGCTCATGGTCACTGCCATTAATAATTATTTATTGGAAGTTAACATACATAGATCGTCGTGATTTTTGAGAACTTATAAGTACTATTTATTTCTGAATTATTAAAATAGAACTCTGGATTCGATGCTCAGCAAAAAAAGAGATTAACAAGAAGAAGTGTTAAGGTAGCTCCTGTGAAATCAGAGGAAAAATCAAGAGAGAATAGTGCAGATGGAAAAGAACAAGAGACAGGGGCTGGGAAAGATATTAAAATACGCCATAGTAAAACCCTGGTATGATTATGTTTTCAGTGAAATTAGAATGTATCAAATTTAGGGTGTAGTCCATGGTCCAAGAGCTGTCAGTTTTATAACCAGTACCCTAAAGCTACACTTTTACAGAGCAGTTCAATTATTATATTGTTCGATTTATAAAACAGTGGAAAACATTGAAAAAGAATTTCCCAAGTGAAGTAACAATTTAATTGCTATGTGAGTGTACAGATTTTTTACATTATGTCGGATGGTTATAGTCTGGCAGAAACTTGGGAGTAGAAGTGGGAGTGTTAAATGCATCTTTGTTTGGCTCAAGGCTAAAGATCTTCTACTCTCATGATAACTGAACTCGATTTTTCTTCTTGCATCAAAACGAGGAAGATCGAGTTGCCTTGGACCCCTCGTCAAGCTACGAGAGTTTTCCTCGGAAACTCAAAATCTGTTTCAGGGGAAAACTCTCGTAGCTTTAGTGAGTTCAAAGTTTTTCTATAGTCAAGGTTAAAACATCTAAACGAGGAGGCTCATCAGCTATTTGGGGATATCGAGATTAACGAAGAAGATGCCAATGGAAAGCGCCTGACACGAGCCAGAACAAAAACTAGTAGCTCTCCGAGGGTTAGGACCAAGTCTTCAGGATCATCCAAGGGTCAAGCTAATGTTCCTGACTCGGACGTCACAGGAGATGGTGAACCAGGACCATCTAGAGCAACAAGAAGTAGAGTCGCTGCAGCTGTCACTGGGAGTGGAAGTTCTAATCCTGTAGTTGATGCTGTACCAACATTACCAATTGATTCTAATCCTAGTAGTCCATCTTCTTCAACAACAAACAGCACAATCCTGTAAGTCACAAAGCATATACTGTGTAGCTTTATAAAGATTTTCGATTATTACAATAATAGTGACTTCTTTACTATTGTTGTGTATTCATACTTAAAGTTCAGTCATAACGTGTTTTCACTAATTTCTTACAGGGAGGAAGACAAAGATCAAAAGGCTTTCCGAAAGTCAGTTATGCTCGTTTGGAACAGAATTGCTGCTCACAGATATGCTCCGATGTTTATGAAGCCAATAAGTGATGACACTGCTCCGGGATATTCTCAAAAAGTGAAAAGGTTTGTTGAGTATTTGAAGGTCTTCTGAATCTTCAACGTCCAACCCTAATTAAAAATTCGAATTATTTGTCTAATAAAATTTGGTTTATTTTGGGATATAGGCCTATGGATTTACTTACCATTAAGAAGAACATTGAGACTGGAGTAACGAAGACATTTGTCGCATTCGAAAGAGACATTTACCTAATGTTCTTTAATTGTTTTATGTTTAATTCGGTACACCATTCTCTGACACCCATGGCGAAAGAAATGGAAACGGACAGTATGACAATCATACAGGTACTAAATTAAAGAACGATGCGCATTCTTTTGAAAAATAATATTTTTGAAGCTTGAAAGAGTGAATCTTTGATAAATGTAATCATTGTACAGGAATACAAGAATACCCAGCAGCTTCTGAAATCATCCAACGAAGGAAATGAGTCTACAGTAAAAAAGGATGGTACGTAATTAATGAAGTGTTTCAGACCGATTTTATTACCTGTAATTTGTGAAATTTCTTTAAGTGGCTTTTTGATTCATCTAGGTGTAGAATCAGATCCTGAACAAGAGTCACATGAAGAAATTAAACCTAAGCCCAAACAAAGCCGAAAGCGCAGGAATCGATCTAACTCAAATGGGAATGTTGAAGAGGTGGTCGAGATAAAACGAAGAACTCTGCGTAAGTTTGTTTTGAAAAACTGATTAGCAATACTAGCCTGCGACTTTTAATTAATGCATTAAAATGTTTTAATTTAGGTACTAGCACAACAGCTGCAACTACAGCCACAACCTCTTGGCAAGGAACTCGCAAGGGAAAGAACCAGCAGGCATCACCTGACATTATTCCAACTTTGTAGACAAAAGTGCAAGCTGTAAGTATAGTATTCCAGTTTTTGGGAAGTTTTTGTATTTTAGATACGTTTATATTTCTATTCTTGTTGAAACTAGAATTAGGAGTTTAAGATGGTATTGTTGGGCAACCATTGACCAGATGAGTTTTAGACCATGCACTTCCTACGATTACTTTTCTTCGTAGATATAATCGAAGTACGGTAATTTAATATATAAGATTGAAATAATTTTATTTATATTTATTGATATGTACAACTTCATGATCTGTCACCTTTTGGTAAATTCTTACCTAGATTTTATAGATATAGAAAACAGTAAATTGACAAAAATTCCCTTTGAAATTGCTTGACTATTATCAAATCTGAAAAAATAGGTCGGTGCAACTTTATGACCGTAGTGCTATTTAAGTACTTTTTAGCATTTGTATAAAGAATGATGTTCAAGCTGTCAGTACATATTTCATTGTACCAAAATCAAATTGTAATTTTTGCACACAAATGAATTTAAAAATTATGCTTATAGTATATATGGCAGTAATTTACGGAATGAACTTCCGTTTGGAAACCAATATTATTAGAAATTAAATTTGAATTTATTTTCATTTTTGACGAATTAATTTGTATCTAAACTCAAGTGTTGGGATATCTTATTCGTGCACAAGAAATATTACATTGCATTAGCTAAAGAAAACGTTATTTGTGGGACAATAAACTGATCATAATAAGGAATAGGGGACATCGTTACTAGTTACTCGGCAATATTTAATGCAATCCAGTCGACAAATGACGTAACTCTAGTGTAGACCGTTGGAATCCCAGATATTGCACATCCTCGAAGGGATCCGAAGCTAGTTAGTCCAACCAGTCTCCATTTGCTGTACTCTTGGACGACCAGGGGTCCCCCAGAATCACCCTAATAAGCCCAGTATCATTAATAAGTGTTAGCTGATTACTGTATGAGTAAACTCATTATCAGATTTTTGGCAGTGCATTCATTACATTGCAAGGACCAACGTCACCTCCTCCAGCACACAACATGCCATTATCAATAAGACTGGCTCCACCTTCCCCAATGGAAGACCAGTCTTGTCGGCACTCTTCATTAGATATGATTTTCATATTTGCTTCACGTAGAACAGGTGAAATTACAGAATCTTCAGTTCTACCCCACCCAGTACTGATACCGTTTTCTCCTTCGTAGGTGCTTACTAATTATACAAAATTTGGATAAAACTGAAGATATAGCAGTAATGAAAAAAATATTAAAAAGTCATTAGTCTATTTAGTCTTGCCTGGATTCTTAGGGTATGGTAAACAGACTGGCTTGATTGTTTTGCTTAGGGGTACTTTTGTTGCTAGCCGGATCAACCTAGGGATAATTAAGATATGAGTTATGCAGATCTTCATTGAACAATATGTCAGTTGATTATGATAACATACGCAATGTCATTATGTACAGCTTCATATTTCACGTTGGGAACAATTTGTGATACACGGACTACCATGTTTTTAGCTTCTGCTACAGTTTTAAGGTCATGATCTCCGAGATCCACGGTCAAAACTGAGGCTAGTGGAAACCGAAGGGAAAACTGAACACAATGGGCAGCTGTAATGACCCATTCGTCGTTTATTAATGAACCCCCGCACAGGGGTCGACCGTTAATCATCAAAAGAACTTGCCACGGCCATTCATTCACAGCTGTTTCGTTGCCTCTAACAATTTTAATCTCAGTCTTGCGATTTAGAGCAGCCGATTGAAGGAGTTTTTTCGGACCTGCAAGATAATAAATTGCATGAAATATTTTGCATTTTCCAAGCATAACTCCCCAGTTTGCATGAATACCCACCCATTGGTCCTATTGTAATGTCAGCAAGAGTCAGTTTCTTGGTTTTGAGAAGCCTTGTTGCAGAGACAACTTTCACGGATTCCTTCTCCGGGGGTATAATGATTCCAGACGGAGCTGGTGGTTTAGCGTTCTTCACGCCACAACCTCGACTCTCATAATCTAAGAAAAATATTGTAACATTGTAACTGTATAACCATGCAAGCTAAATATGTTTGATAATAAATCGAAAACCACACCTTGATAAGGCCTTATACTGGAGCACTTGATCTGAGTAACATTTAGGTTCCACAAATAGGCAGAACTTTGAGTAGTAATCACGACACGAACTGATTGGTCAGGAATGGTTCGAACAGTATCTGCAATTATTATTAGACTTTTTAATAAGTAGTACAACTTTATATTTGCATATGGAAATGTTGACATGAATATCAAAAATCCTATTTACATCGATATCCTTGCAATAAGCCGCACTGAGGAACAGAGAGGGAATCTCCAGTATTGATGATTACCACAGAATCTGTTGAGCAGCTATCAACATTATGGCCTGCTAAGAGTGCTTCTAGAAACTCCAATCTATGAAAGCCTAAGTTTAGTAACATACTTTCCAATTTTGAGATCATAAGATACAGTTTTACCTTAAAGCACAATATCCGTTTTGTGGCACCACAGTATACTGGTAAACATTAGGTTTTGTGTCCAGACTAGGGTACGATGGGTTGCTAAATGTTGACTGAACGTCGGTGGAAATAATGCTACATGAAGGATCAGGAGCAGGGGACGTTTCATCCGCTGTATTGGTATCCTGAGCTGAAGGGGGAGCAAGTGAGGGTACAGATGGCACAGATGGTTGGGTTGGAGTGGTAGGTAAGCCAGGAGCACTAGGAATAGTTGGTACACTTGGGGTGGAGAAAGCAGGCGCTGAGGGTGTAGTTGGAGCCGTTAATTCAGGAGTAGAAGGTAAAGCTGGAGTTGCTGGAAGTCCTGGTGTACTTGGAGCTGCTGCTGCTCCTGGAGTCGGTATAGCTGGTTGAGTAGGAAGTGGTGGTGCAGTTGGGACTGATGGTGTGGTAGGGGGTGATGGTACACTTGGTGTAGTGAAGGCAGGCGCTGTAGGAGGTGCAGGAGTGGTGAATTCAGGAGAAGTAGGTAGAGCTGGCTGTGTTGGAGCTGAAGGTGCGGTCGGGAGTGTTGGTGCACTTGGAGTAGTGAATGCAGGCGCTGTTGGAGGTGCAGGAGTGGTGAATTCAGGAGAAGTAGGTAGGGCTGGCTGTGTTGGAGCTGAAGGTGCGGGTGGGAGTGTTGGTGCACTTGGAGTAGTGAATGCAGGGGCTGTTGGAGGTGCAGGAGTGGTGAATTCAGGAGAAGTAGGTAGAGCTGGCGGTGTTGGAGCCGGTGGTGCGCTGGGGGGAGATGGCACACTTGGAGTAGTGAATGCAGGCGCTGTTGGAGCTGTTGGAGTAGAAGGCATAGCAGGAGTAGTTGGAAACGTTATGGAAGGAGTCGTCGCAGAGGGAGGTTCTGGAGAGTCATTTAAATTCGGTGTGGTGGACGGGCGAGCCGTTGTGGTTAAAGTTGAAGTAGCAGGATCTGAAAATATGAGATAACTTCTATTTACCCATTTTGTAATAAACAGACAAAGTATTTTCTGCCCTGAATTAACCTGAAATTACCTAATCCTACGCAACAAATTCCTTTATATTGTTGATCGAAGAAGCAATACCCCACGAACTCTCCACCTTGAGATGTACACAACTCCTTCGAATCAACACAAGGTCCTGTTCGATTTCCAGCAACACAGCCATAGACCAAGGAGTTGGATTTGGTGCCGTCTCGCTTTGTTATAGTTTCTGCAAGAAAGACATTATCTATTAAGTCTACGCTAACGCAATATACAATCTGGGCTAATGCACTACATTTTTTAATTAACGGATCTTCAACTTGCCATTTTTTTGAACAACCACAATTGGTTTTAGTGCTGCAGCAGAATATCTAAAACCATTTTTGTAATAGGTTTCAATAAGACTATATTAAACATTAATTACTTTGCAATAATAAAAAATATATATTTTTTACCCTAACGTGCAGTAGAAACTTATCACAATGGTCACTAGGACTGGGAACGCTATCCTAAAAGCCATGGTTTTAAGATACTCGAGAGTAAAAAATAGCTTACCTTTGGCCGCTGTTATTCTCCTTTTATATATAGTAGCAATTTTATGCCCATTACATCCTAATTAAGTTATCAATAAGTCAAAAAAAGATAGAACAACATTAAATATGGCTCCTCATTAACTGCTAAAATTTACTCAATAGTTTCTATATTTTTGAGCAAATTTATCGAAAGAATACTTAGTTAATCTTTTTACTAGTTATATTTTGATTTGGAGGTCACCTTTCTTTTGAAGAAGATCGTATGCGTATGAAACCTACACCGCATAAATCTAGTTGGCATTGGTACAAAAGACAAAGTAAAAAACCAGTCGTCGTCCTCAAAAACTGAAATTAAAGTTTTAATAAAGTGATACAACGATACAAGTAAGAAATACCATTAAACACGGGCCTGGACATTGTGATGGGAACTCTTCCTTTTTAATTGCCTTTAAGTAGGGCCATATCGTCATATGTAAGATATTTTACTAATTTTCCATATCCTGCAAATTAGCTACTTTTTTATTGCTGATCTCCCATTTTATGGCAAAAAACGTAAGAGCTTGCTTGTCCTGAGTCTCCATATTTTTAAGTGCAAAAAGGAATCAAAGAAAAGTCAGAAGTAATCGTTACTGAAAATTTAGTACTTATAATAATTACCTAATTAGCTAACATCATGCACAGTACGAGTCGAGCCGACGTATGAAATTCATCCAGTAATAATGCCTAGACATAAACTACGACATTTAGAATTGATGTATACTATAGTTATTGTTTCTATCGTAAATTACCTAATTAGAACCTCCCCATGATTAACTTCCATCGTTGCCTTTGAATATTAAATACTCCTCATCTGAATAACCCCCCCCCCTCCCCAGAATATTGAAATATTATTAACCCCCAGGGGATTCTAAAAGATTATTCCTTTACATGATTCAAGCAGCTTCTACTTCTACGGCTATTTATTGAGGTAGGGATTCAGATTTATTTTGGGGGAATACTCCAAGCAATCTAAGCAGACTCCTTTAATTAAGCATAACGATTTTTACATGCAGCACTGTTAGTTATTCAATTTTAAAAAGCTTATTCGTACAAAAACTTTAAATTGTCCATTTTTTATGCATTTTGCATGTAAGTATTTTTAACAAGGATTAACACATATCTACATTTATGATTAACACATATATATAACAAAAATCAGCACATAAGCTATTCTACTGAATAATGCTGTGTGGGTACTTGGGTACTCCTGTTATTTTACTGCTATCAACTCTGCAACAGAAATAACAATTTAAGCATAGTATAGACCGCAAATGGAAACATCATTAAATTTTAAATCAGTCCAATTAAAATTTAATGTTCAGCAGAGATTTTCTTCAGCAGATTGAGGAATTTCCATTATTCCAAGTTGGAAATACAACACGATCAGCATTTTTAAGACGCTATAGATGCTTACATTTATGAATAACCTATTTAACTGTATATTTTTATTGACTATCAACTTATTGAGGCCTTTTCGGCCGGGGTTTGCTTCAGGAACCAACCATTCTATTCGAGACTAAAATTCGCCCTAGATACGATAGACCCGAACAGGCTTAGTCTTAGCCATCCCTTAAAACAGGCGGTTTCCCGTATTTTATTTCTAGGGTACTTTTTTGTTCACTTCGGGTGACCCGAAGATAAAATCAGGTCATCCGGTGTCAGTTATCAGGCCTGGAGAATTTATTTATCACTTACAGTTCTCAAAAGTAGATATCAATTAAAGGAGGGGGTATGCAGCTTGCATACTTAGGATTAGCCCTGTTTACTAAATGAATTACCCCTGGAATAACTGCCCATGGGCCTGCCTTCACTTGTTTAAAATTCAAAAATGCAATTTTAGGGGCACACACCCAAAAATCAAAAAAATTTCCACACGTTCTAGGGTTTAAAAATCGGTAAATATAAGGATGAATTTTACTTTTCTACTAACCAAAACCTTTGGGTAAAAATGAATAAGTTTGCGGATAAAAAAATGACATTATTGTTCAATTGCATGCTTTAGAAATTTTTTTAATGTTAATAAAAAAAACATCACACAAGCCTCACGTCGGTATACCAGTAGTCGTACTCCGGCAGTTTGCTAGCAGCACAGATTGAAAAACGGGTATAAATAGGTCAAGCAACACTAATAATGATTATCAACTAACTGTAAATGCAATATTTCTTTCCAAATTGAAAAGGTGATTTTTTAAATTAATTTTATTTAATACAACTTCAAAAAATTAGAAATTTTTCCTTCAGTCAAATTCTATGCATTGTGATAAAGTAGTGAAACCCGTAAAAACATTGTCAATCGGACTTTTGGCAGAAAATGTTTGGATTTATTTGATTTTATTATTCAATCCTGAGGTCCCTCATCTTGTTTGCTACTAGAATTTTTATATTTTAGATAATTTAAACGTTTAAAATTAATAAAAATACGTAACTAGTTGTGTTAAAAATATTATTTGTTAGGTAATATTTTAATTCAATATTTTTCATTTTTTAACATAAAATTTAGTTGTTATCAAGACTTATGAGTCAGTACTCCGCGGTGCTGTTATTATTTAACATTAGAAAATAACTGATCTTAACTGCTGTTCTTATCCTACACAGAATCATGAACTAACACCTAACACACGCTTAATTTGCCTAAATAGGTTAGGTTAGGTTAGGACCTACGACGTTTAGCTTGATATGAAATGTCCCCGTGTACAGTATTTAAATTGAGTAGACTTCTTTCATATTTTGGTAAACATTTTATTTTTTTTTATAAATAGGGTCGATACTTTGTTGAATTTCAAAGTTAATGTGAATCAAAATCAAAGTCTAAAAAAGTAATTTCTTACAGAAAATCAGCGTAATTAAGATTTACAACTTGAAATTAATGACAATAAGAGAACTTGTACAACTTTTATTTTATTATTATTAGTACTAAATAAGCAAATGTCGTCTTATTTGATACCCTTAACGACTACAACCTCTTTTTTTCAGTATATATCATCTTCGTCCGATGTATTTTCACAATTAGGCGTGTCTGAGTTGCTGTCCTGCTCACTTTCATCGGAATAAGGGTAAATTGGAACCATGGCACTTAAACAAAGCCTGCTGATACCAGTTGCTAAATCTCCCATTAAACGCTCTAAAACAACTCTTGTACGAGTGTCACTCTTCCGCCCAACAAGTATTTGAGTACACAAAGATAATATATAGTTTAAAGAAGCAGAAGTCTGTTCTGAGGGTCCTACATAGTCGTCGAAATCTTTGTAAGGCTGAAATAGCACAAGCTTTTGTTCGCTTTCACGCTTAGAAGGTTTGTAACTACGGGCATCGCCTTTCACAACCTTTACAGTGTAACCAGCTTTTTCAAGAAGTGGAATATATTTATCAGGATCAAATATAAAATCAATCCTGCGTTCTTGAAAACTTGGATGTGTAAAATCATGGGCCAAATCAGGGTAGCTTACACGAGGTTGGTTTTGAAGGAAATTGTCCACAATACTTTCATTAGGTAACTTAATTGTAACATAGGGTGGAATATCACGAATTTCCTCAGAGTCTTCGTCCAATATTTGCGCTGAGAAGTTTCGGAACATGTCTCGAGTTTTTTGGAATGTTGTATTACTGTTTTCTAGAAATATTTACAAATGAAAGTTAAATCAAGACTAATGTACAAGTTGCCCCTTTTATAACATTTAAATGCGGCATTAAATAATCGGAAGTCTATCACACGCAAATTAACTGATTTGAATTACAACATACCATAATGGCTTCCGTATCGCTCAATCAAACTATTTAATCGATTCAGGTTAGGAACTTTGAGTGGCGTCTTCCTTAATGGCGAAAACAGTTCCAAATCGATAAGCTCACCTCGATGTTTCAGATATCGAAACCAATCTTCTATCACAAAGGGTCTTTCCCAATTACGATTAGGACACAAGTGTTTCCGGAATCGTTTTCTTCTTAAATCCCTTTCCATAAGAACAGTGTCTAATGCTTTTGCAAATTTAGATTGATACTTTTCGGTGACGTCATCTAATCCAAATAACAGCTTGAGCACTACTGTTATAAAACAAACCATGAACACCTCTACAAGTGGTTTCAACTTGATGTTAGTGGGTTTATTCTTCATGCAGTGAATCATCTTTTCAAGAGGTAAAAGCTTCACAATCTGATGAAGCAAACATTCCATTTCCCCTAAAGTCAGTAGATATTATATACTTTTAACCTTTTAACTGAATACCTACCAATAAGACAAGATTAAGAAGATAGGTCAAATTTTTCTTACGTGGTAAAGCAAACTCGTCAACAAACTTTGGAAGGACTTCTTTCAAGGTAGGATACCTAAATTGCTGCATTCCAAGATATTCAACAATACCATTAATCGAATGAGCTGCGTCGTTTACATTTTGAAGTTGGCCGAACATATTATCCAACATTAAATCAAAGGGTACATTTAGATCGGTAAGTAATTCCTCTTCAAATAAAAGTTGACTACTAGTCAAAAATAGCGTGCCATCTTGTACTAAACTGCAGGAGTAAAGTGACCTTATTAAAACTACTTTACTACAAATACAAGATACTTATGTGATTAATGGACGTACCGTTGTAAATCAGTGAATACAACAGGAAACCCAACCTGCCTCAAAGCTATGAAAATTAAGGCAAGCATAATGCGAAAATTAAATTTTTCTGGAAAAAGGGTTTTTTGAGTCATTGTTGAAGTCCGCTGCAGGTCTTCCTCGTGCATTGCTTTACGCAGTGATTTACTAGCTTGTGTCAGCTCGAACTTAGGTTTAAATGCAGTTTTCGGAGGGTTGAGCAAGCCCTTGATTGAACCATAATCGTGGATTCCTGTTTCATTTTCTTCTTGGGATTTTTGCGAATCTATGTAATCCTTCTCTATAGCTTTCCTCTGTTAGTTATTGAGCAAACAAAACAGATACACTGTAAACTGTTATATACAGTTTTCAAAGCATTAGCATTCAGCATAATTATACCAACTAACTGCGAATAAAATCCAGTTGGTTTTTCAATATACCTGGGCCATAGTCCGTCTTTTCTTCTCTTGAGAGACAGAAACGAAGTTATCAATTTCAGGTTCTGGACATTCTTTAGTAGATTTTCTTTTCACAGGAATTCGTGGTTTCTTGAAACAATAAAAAGCTTCTAAATTTCTAAAAAAAATAAAAAAAATGGTAGGCAGATACTTATTTAATTGTACTTGTAATTGTTTCTACTATCACAATTCACATGGCAATGCAATATACAATCTTGCAAACATTCCATTTAAAAATTTTTAAGTGCTCAGTTAAGAAAACATATTTTTACAGATTACATTGAACAAAAAACTCAACAACTTCTCGCCTTGCCTGGCATGCATTACGATCTGACAGAAATTTTGAAAGGAAATTCATGAAACCTTTAAATTCACGATCTCTCTCTCTCTACTCTAAAATTAAATTCTAAACTTTTCTACGGAATTCGGAACTGTGTGATAATATAATTACATCATTATGTATGCTTCTAACAATACTTATTTTCTCTTACCTCTTCCTCTCCATTAATGAAACGGGATAAGTGGAAGTAGATTCTGTAGGGCAGACAAATACAGCTTTTCTTTTTATCAGATATGCTAACCACAGCTGGAAGACTTTGTTCTTGACTGTAGCCGGAAATCCGATCTCCATCAAGCGATCCACATAAACTCGAAGGACATAGTTATGTAATTCCCATGTACTTAAAATGTTCTTTCGTTTATGTTTAGGTTCTATCAACACATAACAAAGAGGTTACAATCGTGAGATAAAATGTCTCTTGAATTGTAGTTAAAGTAAAAAATACTAAGAATAAGTACTTACGACTAGTTTCCTTTTCTACGTCAGCTTCAGCCCCATCAATAGTAATATTATTAACCTTAGTTTCAGTAACAGTAGGTAGCCCTTGCCTGAGAATTTGTAAATTTCGAGTTGCACCTGAGAAGTCATCTTCTTCAACAAACTCAACCTCACCTCCCTAGAGACATAAATACACAAGTTCCAAGTCATTTCATTCCATTTAAACACAAGAGTTAATAAAAAAAGAAACCCATCTTACAATAGTCTGGCCATCACAAAGCTGACAAAAATAACGTCCTTGTAGAAGATAGAATTCGTTGTGGTTGCATAAAAAACATCGGGTTTTTCCTCCATCAAATTGGACTCCAAAACGAGTGGCCATCTTATGTCTTTTTAATTAAAATGCTCACAAATCTGATGTGTGATGATTTCACCTCTCATTATGTCAGTGTGCCTTTGTGCTTTGGTCAAAAAAATAAATGTTCGTCAACAGTCAAGTCAACTTAAGCATTATTTGATCTTTGTCACAGCACACTCATACGTCACTATTTCCTACTGTAGCCAACAATCAGCAATGGCCAAGGGTGACCAATATAGTGTGCCTTAGCCCTTAGCCTTGCCAAAGGGAATGTTGTAGAATTTTTACACTGTCAACTGCACACTGTCACTTGTACACAATGTACACTACACACTATGCACTACTACAAACTATGAAATGAATACAAAAGCGTTGAATTGCAAACATGTGCTTTTGCAGATTAAATGTTTCTTAGCGCTTGATCTACATTCGCTCATTGAGTACGGATGAAAGAGTCAGTGTGGATTTCTCATAATATTAATTTGAGGCCCATGGGTTTTCTTTGCCTTTTGATGTGACAAAGAATTGAGTAGTGGTGGTGGTGGCAGTCGAAAGCAGGCAGAATAGGAGTACGACCACGTGCACCTTCTCTGGGCTTACTATAATTCTATTCGGCTCTCTCCATATTCATCTATTTTTATGTTTTAGGACTTTATTAATTTAAATTTAATTCCAGTTCCAATCTTTATCATTGTTAACGCTTGAGTGAGGGAGGTCGAACATCGTCCAGGTCAGTTATTTCTCTTCGTTTTTATATTTAATCCTTTTTGTAAATGTGTAAAGTTGGGAATTGTGAATTTGGAATTGGGTTGTATTCTTTGGCATGTAGACACTATAGAAGCAGGGCTGCACACTGGAAATCAAAATTTTGATTTTCTGTTGTGTGAAAATTTGAAGCTTCAGCAGGTGTCAAGCTTTACGTTATTATCATTATTATTATATATTATTTGATTTAAAGCTTCTCCAAATGCAATGAATGGCCTTGTACATTTTAATTTAAATACAAAATAGCACAATTGTTTAGGCATTGATTTTTTAGTGCATCGTTAAATGTGACATGTCGTTGTTGATCGTAGATTATAATCGGTTTAAGTCAGACATTACATTACACGTTAAGCAGCACAGTACAGCATAATTCACACAGGTACCAATACAAAATCAAAAATAGATAGAGCAAACTTTTATTTACTGTCAACTGTGTACTGCTTTTTAATATATTGAGTTAATTACTTTGTACTTGCCTAGAAAGTTTCACAAATCGTCCGAGTTATAAATTAGTACATAGTATGAATAGCATAGCATTCTTTAAACTCGATTTGAAATTTATTGCATATTATACAAGTTATCGCTACTTGCACTACAGCTACGCCTTTCTCTCTTGGCCCATTAATTGGTAATGTTAATGTACAAAATTCTAATGGTTTTGATTTTAAGTATCAAGTATTGACTGTGGTTCTGAGAGTCCCTCCAAACGTACACTCCCACGAGTTTAATTTCTAATCGTTTTCTCTTGTTTTATATTTTTTTGATTTTCTGCCACATTCGACTAAAATACTTACAAACTAAATCAACAGTTTCCCCGATTTTAGATTTCATGAGGCTCATTTTTTGGGGCCTGACGGTTTAAAATTGCGAATTGAAGCGATTTTTTGATGTTGCTTTTCAAAGTTAAAAGCCTAATATGTTAAGCAGGTGGTTTCTGAACGTTGCAACTTTTCTAATGGAGTATCATTTATTTTCTAAACTATTTTACCCTTACCCCTAAACCTCCGCGTTCTTAATTTTACTCGGCAAATATATACCGTATTTATAATTAGTTTGGTTATTGTAGCACCTTTCCCTTCATTTATAAAGTTGGAAAATGGATGGTGGAATTACGCAAAAGAGTGTAAAACGGAATTGGCAATTTTCGAACAAAAACTTAATTCTTGTTTCACTGAAATTTTTACAGAGTAAAAAACTTCCTAGTAAAAACTATCAACAACCGGTCCAGTGATGCCTAGACTAAGGAAGCTAAGAAGGAAACAAAAGTACCAGTACAATGTTAATCGGAAACGACTGAACCAGAAGCGATCTAAATTACCTGACATTAAATGGTATAATTGACATTAAATAACATTAAATAACAAAATGGGTTAGATTAGATAATCTCTGTCATAATGCCAATGTGCAAGTTAATAAGTACTGAATTGAATCCGTACCCTAAAACATGAATCATTTTTGTTTTATTAAGTGAGGCCGTGAAAAATGCATGGGATCAGAAGAAGTCAATAACGGATAATTTAACTTCCATGGGGCTTGTTGCTGACCCGAATTCTCATAAAGGGTTCAAGATTCCGTCTAGCAAGGTAATTTTCATTTTCAATAGTAGCAGAAATTTCAAGTTTTGTCAAACATTTTCCTTCAATGTTGTCTATGTCTATATATACAGAACTTCCATTTTTATAACTTTCCATTGTTTTTTCAGGATTTGATAAAAAACCCATCCAAAGTTCCGCTGACTAGTGCAGACTATGCGCCAGGATGGACAGTAGAGTTAATGGATGACGATGAACAACCAAGCAAAGGACATGTTGCAGAGGAACTTGAAAAGCAAGCAAAGGACGGGTTTAAAGCCAAAAAATCTGTTGCCCATCCTCTGCCGCCAGAGATGTTCAGAAAATTAACAAAGTTCATTGATAAATATGGAGAAGATTTTGAGGTACAAGCATAGAAAGTATTATTTAAACAATGAATAATTAGTCACATGAAAGATATTGCTTGCTTGCTTGGCTGATCAAAAGTGCTAATATTTTCAAGTGCTAATTGTTTGTTTTTATTTCTATGTTCATAGGCAATGGCCAATGATCACACGAATTACTATCAAGAAACTGCAGCCCAACTTCGATCACAAGTAAATCGTTTAAAAGGAATTCCTCAGCAATGGATCCCGTACTTGAAATCCAGAGGCTTGGTGGAATCCGATGTCAAATCAACTGAGTCAAATAAAACTGAAAACTAAACGCATTGTTTTATCAAGTTTAACTCATTTGTAATTTTCTAATTCCGCTCTAGATAATAATATACAATATACGATGTTGAAGGTAATTTCATTTTGTTGTTTGATTAAACGATCTATATACTACACTGTTATAAGCCTGTTTTCATTCATGCAATCAATTTAAGATGTTTATTTTACTACTATTAATTTGTAATTAAGTACTACGAATTTTAAGCAAAAAGAGTAGGGACGCGATTAGTTTTTTCGGTATATTAATAGATTATGTACTCTAATTGATCATCTATTCGATTACATTTCTATATTAGCAAGTAGTATAATTCCATAAGGTTTTAAAGGTTTTAGGTTTATGTTATTTATGAAAATATAAAAAAACCTGACATACACGTACGTCTAGAATGCAGTAGCTTGGTATATTTGCGTATAGCATTTGTAATCATTAATAGAAAGAAGGTTCATAAAATAACATCTAATCTCTTTTTCGTCAAAAGGGAATGGAAATTTAAAAAAAGCTTGATTGAAGATGAAAGAGTTGAGTATAAAATAATATATTCTGTACGTTAACACTGTCGAAACGTGGTAAAATATGGAAACGTAAAACTATATGATAATCCACCAGATAATTTTAACATTAGCTAAACATTGATTTTTTTAGAACGTCGCTGTCCCTTACTTAAGTTTTCATAGGGAGTAGAACTAGCAAAAGTATTGTTTACAACCAAATTGAAAAATTAGCGATGCATCATGATTCATATTTGCAAATGGTAATAAAAGCTTTTAAATGCTTTTGGTAAAGAGTAAATGATTTGGTTACAGCTCATTTATTTTAGTCGATGCCTTCGTAATCCGGTTGTTTAAAGCAGATGTTTATTTAGTCTATTAGTAAAACGAAATTACTCATCAAAGTTTCTTCGAAGTTTATCACTCACTCAACTCAAGAAAAAGCTAACTAGTTTGCAAAGTTGCAAGTAGACTGTAGAACTGCTACAACAGCTAGTAGCTACTCCCTCAACAAAACATAAACCTAAGTAGTTACAATTCGATTGCCTTTCATTCAAAATAGTCAAACCAGCTAATTGGTTGTCTTTTTTCACCATCAAATTATTTTGATTCCCCATAATATTCATTTATTATAGACCATCCCCATCGAAACTAGAAATGACTGTAGCCTGTAGCTGGTGCCTTTTAAGTAGCTTCATTGAATATTGAACCTCTACACTTTTTAAGTATCATGAATCTATTTAAGTAATGCAGAAATCGATTTTTTGGACTGCATAAAGACGATATTTTTTTTAAAATCATCTAGCCGAGAACAATCTGAAATCATATTATTAGGATTTTAGGATACTAATTCATGTAGTTTGATCGCGTATGATTTTTTACTGAATAATGAGTCTGTCTGCGTGATGCTAATTTAATACTCTCAAACAAGGCTAGTGGTCAAGGTGCTATGCTGAAAGCCGAAAATCAGGAAACGCTTGTGAAAAATCCTTCATGAATTCATAGTACAAACTTCTAGAAAAAATTATCAGTCATAAAATCCTCTAATGAAACCTGCTTATCATAATGATATGCCTTGCACACACTTTATGAAAATAAAACAAGACTTGAAATTAATTGTCATTGACAATTACTATTATTGGCACGAGCTTTTCATACTTTTCAATCAAATCTGTCGCAACTCATACAATCCAACCAAAAACCCTTGGGTCGTTTGATGCAAGCAAGGTGCAAGTTGCAACTCATAGTCATAGCCTTCACTGCCAAGTGCTTTGGATGCATGCAATGCGATTATTCTAATAGGGCTAGAAAGACTACACTACTTATTCATACTATTGACTGGGTCTATCTTCTCTTGAGATAAGAAGCAAAAAATGAATACAAAGTAGATGGTAGAACGTAGTAATGCAATGTATCCACAAATCCACACTAGACTCTAATAATAAGTAATGTTAATGCTGCTGATGAGTCTTCATCTTCAATTCTTTAGAAGGGCTTCATTGTATGCTTTAAGAAAAAGGGTGAGGCGATGTTGATTACTAATCTTCTTAGATACATCATGCATCATGTATGAAATGTCGTGTTTAGTTGTTTAGGCATCAATACTTACTACATTAATTGGTGTCTAATCTAGACATTATGCATTATCATATAATGTCATGAATCCGTCTATAATAATGATCTAATAAAATTTTAGAAAGAAAGCATTTGAGGGATAGGGAAATCTGAAACTGGGTACCATTTAAGGGATAGGGATAATTACTGTATCCGAGTATAAGCCGTACGCCCATGCTGAATAGTAGCCCAACCTACTAACCTACCATATAGTATGTAGGTTTTTTATAACTTGCGTGGTATCAGCAATAAAGCTTTGATTGTATGTATGATGATGATATGGTGCTAGCTCACAGACTAGTGCTAGCTGTACAGTTCTACTTTACTATAATAGTTTCTACACAACAACCTTCGGTCTATTCATAAATACGCTGAAAATAAATGACTTGTATCGTTGTGTGCATCAAATTATGTTCTACCGGGCCGGTGCGCGGTGGAGGAATTGCTAAATGGTCGGAAGTTTTTAAGCGTCCTTCAGATGCATGGCTTACTAGGATTAAAACGCTTCTCGTACTTTATGCTATTATGTTGCCTTAATAGTATTTGCAGGCCCGCTGACGCTGACCTCTAATTAAAAGTTTAAGAGTTACATTATATATATTTGATATGCAGACGCTCTTTAGCCGTAAGCGTTCTGTTCTTGGTGCAACAGTACAGTCAACTAATGATCCCTCGCGACTTCCCTAAAGGTTTTCTCCATCTGCGAATGTACATGTATGGGGGGAGCCAGAGCGGAATAAACTTTTAAAAGCAGCAACTGATGCAACTGCTAAATTATATATCTTTTTGACCTCTGCAAAATTGTTTGTACCCCAAACCCGAGTCTAACCGATTACACATCCATCCCTTCAAAGACACAAACATGTCTTCTACGTAAAGGCTGAAGTGTATATTCCAGAAAAACAATGAATTTCAGAGTAACTTTTAATCTCGAACACATTATTTATGAAGGGCTTGTTAAGAAGTTAAAAGTGTTGATGAGATAGGAGCCGACTTGACTAATACCACCAGAGACCCGAGTGGGTATATCTGAAAATGTGTGTAGTAGTGTTAAAAAATGTACAAGTGAAAGACACACACAGGGAAGACAACTCACTTGACTTGTCCAATGCAGTAGTATGCAATGAAACAGAATGTGTAAGAATAATAACAATAGCAGCAGAATACGAGTACTGAGATCATACTGACTGTGATGCTATGCATACCAGCGTAGATGGAGGACCACCACCACCATGCACCACCACCACCACCACCACCGCATACAACAGATAGAATAGACACTGCACTGCTACTACCACTACTACCTTATTGGATTGCATTTATTTTCTAAAGGAGCGGATCAAGTTTATTTAGTAGGATAGAATCTGGTTTTTATAAAATAAAACAAGAGAAACGTCATTTTTGAATTTAATTATGTCACGTTAAACTATTTTAAAATCTAACAACTTAGCCCACGTCATTCTTTTTAAATTTAAAGGTTTTAGGATCTAAAAAAAATTGAAAATCTAAAGCAGCTTTTTCTTTTTTACTTTAAACTTCTGTCAAAAATAGTATTTTCTGTTCGCTGAGTCAATCTCTACTCCTGTGGTGTTCATTTACGCTGTGTGCTGTGTTTAAGTTCAAAAAGTAGAAGTTTATGTCTATCATTTAAGACAGCAGTTCACAGTTTACTTCACAAGTGTTTTAGTTTTAAGAGAAATTTTAGAATTTAAAACAGAAAGTGCAGTCACTTTTAATCCATAATTATTCTCAATCATCACATTTAACTGAATGGGTTAGTTAATGAATGCGTTAATGAACTTTTTTATAAGCGGAAAAAAAGAAGGCACGGCACACGACGGACACGGCTGCACCTTACCATATAATCAACAATCGAATCCTATTCTTCACAACAATAAAAAAAATATATAAATACATCTATTACATAAGTTGCAGTTTGCAAGAGAAAATATAAAAACGGGAATAAAATAATAATTGCCTAGAACATTTCTTTTCTATTTCAATAAAATCCCGGTGTCTTCCGAAATCTACTTTCATCATCAATCAAAGCACATTGAGACTGCCCATGCCCTCACTACCAATACACAATACACAATAAAATATCAAATATACTATTATACTCCATACTCTAAAAGACTCTTCATTTCACATTTAACTCTGATGAACTTAATTAGCTTAATTAACTCGATTAACAGCTTAGGGAAAATACCTCTTGCCTCTTACGTTGTTACATTACTAATTACCAACACCAGTACTTACCTTTACCTTTACCTTCAACCTTGATTTGATGAATTCAGTCAGTCTGTAAGTACGTCTTGTTGTACATTGTACATTGTATAAATTTTAAGGAAAGAAGATAGGAAGGAAAATTACAAGAATGAGATGACATTATAAATGAGTAATTAACTAAGACAATAATAATAAATAGTATTAATATCTATTTTAAAGGTAACCAAGCAAAGAAGAGAGTTAGAAATTGAAGTTTAAAGGGAAGAGCAAGCCTTAAAAAAGATATATTTGCGTACATAAACAAATATATATTTTAAAAAATTAGTACATAATAAAATAATGGATAGGAAGTTAGAATAAAAATTGGCTACATAAAATATAGATAATAAATGCAAGTGTGAAGTAAAGTGTGACTTATTAGGAGATAATAATTGGTGACCACAGAGAGTCGGGTTGGAATGGAAGGGCAAAGGGAATGATGAATGAGTCAGTGTGTACTGGATTAGAGATAATCCCCCCACCATTTAACATTTCATCGTGCCATTATTATTATTATCTCTCTTCTTCGCTCCTTCTTCCCTTTCTCTCACCATCAACCATTTACCATATACATTTTTAATTAAAACTTCAAACTTAGCTCAATTAGCAACACAACAGCTAAATATTTATTTTCACACAAGTGGAAACCTCTAATTGTAGGTGAGTGTTGGATGTTTTCTTTTAGATTTTAATGGTAACTTACCTAATTAATTGGGGTGTGGGTGTGACAGATCAAAATAGCTTAAATTAATATGTTGAATGTGCTGTAATGCATTGACGGGCAGGGTGTTGGATTGTGGGTCTTTGCGGGACATACCTAAACGGATCAAGAGAAACGAATGAAAAATTAAGGAAAACGTATGAAAAACTTACGTTTTGAAAGTCAACATTTCAAAACGTTAAAATTTATTTTTAATGGCTCCGCTAGTGTTAGTGTTAGGTTAGGTTTCAAAACGAAATATTTTCATCCGGCTTCCTTCATTTTTCATTCGTTTTTCTTCATGTTTAGGTATACTCTAGACGAGCCTACAGTCCACCGACACCTCACCCCCATTGAATAACTATGAACTATTTATTAACTTAAAGCAAAATATGCACAATTTTTAGAGATTCGAAGGAATGGGTTTAGAATGTAGATCTTAGGTTAGAAGAGATTTTTTTGTTTTTAGAATTTAAATGATTTTTTTTCCTTTGAATTAATGCCTCCGATTGAGATTAATTACTTTCTTTCTACTATGTATGATGATGATGAAGTTGTTTTAAATTCAAAATTATAAATTAGTAAATTAGTTCAAATCCTTTAACAGTTAATTTAATACATACATACAATATAATATAAAATATAAGGACAGTTACACAATAAAATATAATATCAAAGTTGTGCTGTGTGTTTACAATGCAAAATGGTGATAACTGATAAGAAATTTAGGCGTATTAAAGTTTTGTTGGTGTATTGGTAATAAATACTGTGATATTTTATGTAAGGCCAAGTAGACAGAAATGACAGAATAGTACATAGTTTATATTATAATAATATAAATTTCGCAATGCGTCACTTTGAATAATATAATAATTATGAAAGTAACACAGAATAATAATATAGTTTTGTTTATTAATATCAACGAAGGATTAAATTGAAAAAGTTGTTTCCTTCAGTTAATTATTTAGCATTTTATAACTTACTTTTCTATGATTCTACAGGCTATCAGAACACTGAAGGGACCCTGCCTGCCTAGAATACAATCGTAGTTGTTATTTAGACGAAACGAACATAAAGTGATTACGTACCGTACTAGACTGAAGTCGGGGACGAGGGAAGTCGAAGGCTCAAGATTTTGATAATAAAATTAGATAATGAGTATTTTGCCATTTGGTATTGGGGTCTAACGGTGTTCGAATTAGGACATGTGTGACGGCTCATAAGAAAATTAAAAATGTCATTCTTCAGTGGACTGAAGAAAGTCCTAAACTTCGGAGGTGGCAACTTTGGTCGCGGGGGAGATGGAAGTGGCCAAGGAAGTCGTTTTAGGAAGTTACCTGCATGTCTTCGTATGGAAGTTGATCCTGCCTGTAGTTGGGACTTTATTGGGGAACTTGGCGATGGAGCATTTGGAAAAGTTTACAAGGTATGTGACTGATATATTTGCTCTTGTGTTGTGATTGATTATGTGCATAGTACACTGGCGATAGTTATAAAATAATGTAGTAGCAACAAAAGAGTATTTCTAATTTGTATGTATTCGGTACCATCCATTTAGGCTAAACATAAGGAGACAGGTGTTATGGCAGCTGCCAAAATGTGCCGATTAGAAGGAGATGAAGATCTAGATGATTTTCGGGTCGAAATTGACATATTGGCCGACTGCAAGCATCCAAACGTTGTGTCTCTTTTTGATGCTTTTTGTATTGATAGCAAACTCTGGGTAACTAACTAATTCATGGATTTTAAGGATATTTTATTGTTTTCGTTACGAAATTGTATCACAACCACCAAAATTATTGTTTATATCAGTTATTGCTTGAGTATTGCGATGGGGGAGCCTTGGATTCCATAATGCTCGAATTGGAGCATCCACTAGCAGAGACTCAGATTGCCTTCGTTGCATCTCAGCTTTGTACTGCATTAAGCTACCTTCATGACTGCAAAGTGATACACCGTGACTTAAAGGCTGGAAATGTACTTGTAACTGCTGAGGGTGGGGTCAAACTAGGTACTTAATATTTAATTATTTACATTTTTATTTATACTTAACAATTATGTGCTAGTTAATGATAACTTAATACCTAACTACTAGTAGTTACTAATAAAATTAGTTAGCAAATTGAAATTAATTACATTACCAAATTAATTTGATTTTTGTAAATAATATTTGAAGCCAATTGTGTCTATTTTAAATTGTAGCTGACTTTGGAGTATCAGCTAAAAATAAGTATACGCTGCAAAAGCATGACACCTTCATTGGAACACCATACTGGATGGCTCCCGAAGTTGTTATGTGTGAAACATTTAAAGATAACCCCTATGATTACAAGGTAAACATGTACTTCTTGCTTACACCTCAATTTTATCCGTAAAGTCAAATGCTGATTTTTGTCATGTTTTTAAAAATATAAATACATTATTAAAGGTGGATATCTGGTCTTTGGGGATAACCCTTATTGAATGTGCCGAAATGGAACCCCCCCATCATGAGCTGAGTCCTATGCGAGTCGTTCTAAAAATTCAAAGGGGCGAACCCCCTAAATTGACCAAGCCTACTGCCTATACACCTGAATTTAATTCATTCCTTGCGAAGTGCCTGATTAAAGATCCTAACAACCGCCCAACTGCTCAAGAGTTACTTCATGTAATTGGCTCAAATTCTTATTATTGTTTTATATACAGTATTAAGTAATATTATTAGTTTCAAGGAAAGGATAAGTTGTATAATGAATTCGTATATTTTGGATTTTAGCATCCTTTTATAACCCGAGCGACTGATCCTAAACCTGTTCGTGATTTGGTACTAGAATTTAAAGCAGAAGTTGTAGAAGAAGTTACAGTCGACGACGAGGCTGAGGTAAGATTGTTTTGTGCAGTTCTTGGTAATACCGCTTACTAAGATTACATTTGAAGTTCCACTTCCGATAAGGCTCTCCGTGTTGCATACATACTTCTTTCTTAATCATTTACGGTCCTATTCGTGGGTAGATGTTGTCAATGTCTGTGCTCTTTAATATATTTTTATAATGTCGTTGGTCACTTTGCTTATGTAGTTATTAGTCTACACTACATTACGAACAGTTTCCAGTACTTGCCTACTTGCCATCTTTATATGTGACGTGCAATGGTCCCTAAATATTGATTTCAACTGTATATTTTTTGTCTTGTTCCTTACAAATGCCTAACTGGAATATTCAGAAAGGGGTCTCTCGTCTATAATCTTTACCAAGATTCATTGGCATGTTGGTATTCGTCTTTTATTCATGTTCTGTTATAATTATTGAATGATTGGTTGTATTTATCTTTTTCGTATTTATTTACAGCTTTAATCTTTTCTTTTTTTTTAAATTTTCTACACTTTAAGTAGTCCTCCACTAAAAGCTAGCTACACCTTTAAAAAGCAGCCCTGCTTATAAATAAATTAGGGACTAGCCTGTTCCTATGTTGCTAGAATTATACATAATAGTTAATCTACATAGCTTGCATGCTATTTGGGCCGTATTGTAGTTTTTGCTATAAAAATACCTTGTTCTGGTTTACAGAGATCCTCTCAATTGAATGTTGAAATGGCAGAAACTAGTGATACATCAGACACAGGTTTGAAACGTTTAAAGCTCTATCAAAAGTATGTCTTAGTTAATTTGTTAAAATTTTGCTACAAACGTACTAATTTCTATAGTTCCTATGACCCCACTGGATCAAGGTACGTTTCGCCTTCCGGAAACACCTCCATTGTCTAGTAGTAGTGTTGAAAAACGGGTGGCTTCTAACGAGGAAGAAAGTCAGGCTAAACGTACAAAACAAGAATCTCCTTCTCCTGGAGATAAGGAAAAAGAAAGAAAAGGGAAGGAGAAAAGACCAGCACCCAAACCCCCATCAGAAAAAACTCCTGATAGAAGCAGCAAAGATAACGTCAATACTTCAAACGTGCCAAAAGTTAAAACCGAAGTTAATGAAGCGTCCAGTGAACTCAGTGATCGAGAAAAAGAGTCGAATATTTCCACCGAAATCCCAATTACAAACAAAGAAGGCGATGAAGAAAGAACCAATTCAAGGGCTTCCGTTCCAGAATCTATTCCAGAAAGTCCCAGTGAAAAGACGAAATCATCGAAGCAAAAACTTTCAAAATCTAATTCTAACTTAGTTACCGATGAGGATAACGTTGAGGAAATTAATTTAAAGCCAGTTGGTGACCATAAAATTGAGGCGGATCAGGCTTCTAGAAGCAGCTCTGTGCAAGAGGAGGAAACCGCCGTAGTGTCTCCGAGTGAAACTTCGTCGAACGCCAAGACATCACCTAACTTAGGTTCAGCAGAAGTGAGTCTTGTGAATGGGTTAAATGATGTTCCCCTGTGTCACGACACCGTTGATAACAAATCCTGGAATGTTTCGTCAGAAGAATTAGAAAATAATAATTTTACAAATGGATCTTCCTGCAGAGTTCCATCACCAAAATTTCAACAAAATACTATTGCTCCACCGGAAACAGAAGAGAGTCCTGCCATAAGCTCTATAGCTGCAAACGTGACTCCTAAAATACATTCTCCTGATAAAGATATTTCTATTACAAGTGTAAATGTTGATGGAGAAAATGGAGAAAGAAGTAGTCCTAATCCTAGTGTTGTTTCCATTGTGTCTCCTTCCAAAAAGTTGAAAAACAAAGAGTCTGAGAAGAGGAAAAATCTGAATGATTCTGTGACAGTCGTACCTGTAACTCCTTCTGAGCCTGTAAGTGTGGTTAGTGTTAATAGTGAAGATATCCCACTTAATGTCAATACCCCAGAGTCAGCAGGAACTGTCGTCACTGTGAGTTCTTATCCTAATTCATCAAATTACGATGTATCAATCACACCTTCTTCAATTGATCAGGTACTATTCTCACCTGTCAAACTATAAAATATTCCTGTTGCTATAATGACGCATAAATTAATTTTTATTTTAGGTTGTAGTAGTGGCAAATAGTACCAATAAAACGTGGTTAAGCTCCAATGACCTTCAAGATGACACACCCAACCGTAGAGTTGACGGCACTGCCCTGTCAACTCCTTCGTCAACACAGAATACTTTAGATCGTCATCGAACGCAAGGCCGAAAATTGGATGACAGTGAAGTCGTCGTTTACAGTCCTGCATCTGCTAACCATATTACCTCACCTGACAGTTATGGACAAGGTATTGTTTATTTATGTTCTTGATTTGAAACAAAGGGATGGGCACATATATAACGTAATGACGTAACAGTTATTCTGCACTTTTGCAAATACGTTTAATATTGATAAAAATTAAGGCCGAGTGTCTAAAGTATTTTAGCAAATTGTAAGTAGCAAGTACATATTATTAAATATGCCGAATATTTTGTTTAGATCTAAACATTAGTCACGTTTCTGTGGTTGCTGTTGGAGAAGAAAGTGGAAATTTAAATTGGACACCATCAAGGGGTAACGTCAGTGCAATATTAGTACAACCCGATGCAAAAGGTAAAAAAAAGAATTAAATCAATGTAAAGTAAAGTTTAATTTTTGTGATAGCTAAATGTATGATTAAACTTTTTCGTCAATTTTAGATGATGCTCCAATCTCCATAATTGTTGAAGGGACAACGGTAGAGTCAACAGATGTTGATACTGTTCCAGAACTTATGATGTCAAAACTAGAGAAAAACAAACAGCGTTACCACGAAGATCCGTCGCCTATCATTCGCAGGGCGGGACCTCATGCTGGAAAAGCTCGTCCAATATCTGATGGACATATACTTAGTCAACAAGGGTCATGGCCTTCAAAGGTAGCTACCTTAATTGTTAATGCTCCAACCCAAGTAAGAACCTAGGGTATTGACTCGAAGTTCCTCAAGTATTTACTTGGGTTAGGCCATTCACATATTTACGCATAAGATAAAAGTTAATTCCAACTAATCTTTAATAGGCTGGAGGCCGTAAAGAAAACTTGAATAATTCTGCCATGTCATCATCTCTGAGAGATATACCCATTAAATTATCTGAGGAACAGAACCATACATCCAGTTTGGACAGAGCGAAAAAACCAGTTAGCAATGGCGACGTAAATCACGTAGAGCACCAGAAGCCAACGCATGCTAGAAATAGGTACGTTTGCTTGCATCGTAGTGTTTATCAGAATCATTTTATAATACTTTATTGTATTCACATTTGATGGATTATCTATTACTTCATAGATCTGACGCTGAGTCTGTTTCAACGTCAATCAGCCAAAATAGTAACAAAGAAAACCATGAATCTACACCTTCACCTGCCGAATCTAGTGTTGCGGGTGATGAGGATCAAGTTGTGTTGAGAAGAAAAGCAGATTCGAAGGTATACTTATCATGAAAGAAATCATTTTGAAACTTACGAACTTATATTCAAAATATTATTATTTTAATAGGAGCGAGCTCGCCGTAAAGAAGAAATCAACTTTAAAAAGAAGACACGAAAAAGAACCCGTAAATTTGAGGTGGATGGAGTAATAGTGACAACAACAACATCGAAAGTTGTTTATGGAGACGATGATGACTCTGTAACCAATTATCACCTAAATAGGAAGCAAGAGTTGCGAGAATTCAAGTTGTTGCAGAAACAGGAACAAAAACAATGTCAAGACTTGAACCTCAGGGCACATATAGCATTTGAAGCTCAGGTAAAAACTAATTCTAATATATGCGCAACTTTTTTTCGAAAATGGATGCTAAAATTTCTTAATTTGTCCGTCTCTAAGGAAAAAAGACTTGAACAAGAGAAAATGAACTCGATCCGTGCATTTGAAAGTGACATGGAAAGTAAAGCCAGGCTTCAAAAGCAACAAGTTGAAAAGACTGAGCAGTATCAAGAAAACGAGTTACGACAAATGTCCAAGAAGATAAGAGCTGAGCAGGTATTTTTGGTTTTGTTTTTTGTTTCTAGTCGTGGAAAAGGATTAATATTCCATATACTATTAAAAATAATTGAATAATGTTACATAGTTATATGAGAATTATTTAATTAAGGAAAAGGAGTTAAGACTTTTCCGAGAAGGTTTGAAGCAAGAAGTCAAGTTACTAAAGCAGGACGTTGAGCAAATCCCGAAAGAGCAAAGAAAAAATGCATGGAGAATGAAGAAGGACCAGCTCGACAGGGACCAACAAGAAAGGGTATAAATGGCTTAATCCAGATTTGTTTGACTGCGCTGAGAAACCAGTTGACTTTCATAATATTAATAATTGTTCTTTTTAATATTTAAAGGAGCGCCAGTTCTTAGAGAAGCTTAATGAAAGTCATAATTCGCGAATGAAAAGGGAAAACGAAACACATCGGGCTCGAATAGCAACAATGGAACGCCAGTATTTAGAAGAGAAGCATGATGTAAGTTGAACTTTTCATTCATGTAAGTTTGAACTTACAAAAAATTAACTGTTTTTTTTTAATTTTAATAGAGGATTCGTCGTCATCACAAATCATTATGGGACATGGAAGAAGCTCATATGAAGGAAAGACATCAGCTTAAAAGACGCCAAATCAAAGAAAGTTTTCACCTTCAAAGACAACAGGCAAGTTAAATACGTAGATTTTGGGTTTTACTAAAGACAAGGATTTTTTTTATTAGAGTATTTTTTTTTCTTTGTGTTCAGATGCTAATTCGACATGAGAAAGAGCTTGATCATCATCGAAGGGTCAGTATGCGTAAAGAAGACGAATTACTAAAACGTCAAGCAGCTGAGAAGCGAGCACTACCTAAACGCATCCGAAGTGAAATGAAAATACGTGAAATGATGTTCCGTGAGTCCTTAAGGATTCATGTTCCTGGTTCCATTCCTGCATCAGGACCAGAAGAGGAGAAAGAAAGACTCCGCAAAGTATGCATGTCTAAAGATTTTATATTAAGTAGATTCAGCATTATTTGCATTTTGATATTTTTGCTAATTTTAAATTACGTGGTTTGTTTTAGTTTCAAGAACAAGAAAAGAAGAAATATAAAGCTGAGCAACAGCGTTTGGATGAAAAACATATCCGACAGCTTGAAGAAATGCGAGGGGCTATTGACGCTACTAAACGAGAACTGGAGCAGTTGCAGAATGAAAAACGTAAGTGTTTGTGTTTTAAAATTATTTTTTTGTATAAAAGTCGAAAGCATTAGGAATTTGCTAGCAGTAACTGTCATTTTAATATTTTTTATAATTGTAGGTGCCCTGCTAACTCAGCATGAAGAAACAAAGCTAAAAGAGCTAGACGAATTGTGTACCCATGCTTTAAGGAATTTTAAGTCAGAAATTCCTCAGAAACTAGAGGTTAGTTCTGTAATCTAATCTTAGTTCTTTTTTGAAGTCAATTAGTGGAAGCGCTATTATTGTTTACAAAAACTTTTTTAAACTTCTGTTAGAAACTTGAGGGCGATTTTGCTGCTCAACTCATGGAGCAGAGAAGGTTTTATGGAGACATGGCCTTTGGTGACATGACGGAACCAGTTACATCTCACAGTAGTGTTTTCAATTCTGGTAGCAATACACCTCTACCAGCGAGTTCGTTCTCAAGTTTAGAATCGGAAACATAAAAACTCCTTCAATTCAGATAATTTTCCAATTAAGAACTTCACTACCGTTAATGGAAATCACTTGCTTCCACCCCGCACTGATACGAAGTGATCAGATAGTCAATTATGTTGTTGAATTTTAACATATTTTCATGTATTTATTAGAATCTACTTCATACAATAAGTTGATAGCATTTGGACAGTAAGGAATTAAGATGCTTGGAAATTCGGTTGCAAATAAGTCGGATTAGAGCAAAATGGCATTTTTCTGTTTATATGTACAGATGTACTTTATTTCATAACTATTGTACCGTAAAATTAATTATATAGGTATTGGTAAATTATTTTGTACGCGAGTACTTTAAAAATCCTAGCGTGTCCAATCCAGCCAATATTGTTTAGTATTACCTAATGTGTATTGTTAGTACCGAGTTTCTAATTGGGAAGAAGTGAGTAGAAATCGTTTCATAGTCTCGAACAAATTAGATGTGTAGTGTATTACGGCTGTTAATTGTTTGTGTATGTGGCATGCAGACGCGATGAATGCATGTAAATCGCGATATTTATTATCAATGCAAAAGCAAAAATCATTAAGCAGAAAATGTTTAACAAAATGAGTGTTCACAACTGAAGTAATGAATCGTGACTGAATTCTTTTAACAAATCCAACTTAAAGGCGAACTTGATATGCATTTTTCTACAAGGTTTTCTTATTATTATCCATGGCATCTTTAAAAATGTCGCTTTACGACTATTGCCCTACTTAATTGCAACAATAAATGATGTCTTTCCCTCTAAATGTGCGCAGGAATATATTTTTCCCAAGTTAAGCGGAAAGGATGAGCAATACTTTGTTTAAAACTGTTCCCATTGTAAAGGATAAATCATTGTCTAGTAAATATAAAGAAAGACACAATCAGTACCTGCTATTTTTTTTCAGTTAATCTTTGTGTAAAATTAAGGTTCAAATATGAAATCTTGTTTATTTGTGTTCGCTCTCCATTCCATACAGGATTAATAATATAACGCCTATATTATGCCAAGTAGATTGTGGTTAATAGATAACTTTGACTGGACTTACCCCGACTCGCAAAACTGAGCCATAAGCTCTATTTACACAGACATTTAGTGGTAACATAATTATTACGACGTATAATCAATCTAACGAGGCCTATATTATGTGCATAGAATACTTAATCGATCATAATTTCTATTTGTCTGTATATTTTCGAATAAAGGATGCCATACTATTTACTTTAATGAAGGTTAGATCATCTACCTTGTTGATTAATGAAAAACTGTGCCTTTACATATGTCCGTGTGAAAGTAGTATTATACCTTGTACTTGTAAACTCAAAATGGACAGCCATTTACAAATCATTTAATTTGGTTACTATACTTCCGTGTGAGCAAAGAATAAATGTTGTTTGAAAACTTCCATTCCTTACTAAGTTCTACTTATCCAATGAATTTATTTATGACGCATCATTCAAATATAATGTATCAACTTTTGGAGAATAATCCACGATGCAGATCATTACATTAGATTGGAATTTTATTAAATGCAGAAAAAATTGCTTTGTTTCCAAAAAATATCTGGATTTAATTCAAGAAAACTGCACACACACTCTCTCTCAGGCTTATGAAAAACTTAACATTGTACATAAATAGGTATTTGCTAGTCGGCAGCTGCTGAGGGACATACAAGTTGTTAAGAGAACTACTATTTTATAATTATAAAGTAAAGATGAAAAGTTCATACTTCATTCAGCCGATAGTTCTGAATAAAAGATTTTTTTTTTAAATGAAAGTACATGCTAAGTATAAATTTTAGATTATTGATAGTTTCAGCCAATACTAAAGAACTTAAAGTCTTGTAGAGTCCACGTCGACTGGAATGACACTGCCAATTACATAGATGTTGGAGACCAAAAATTCAGCTCTCGCAATTGCGACGGTCGTGGGACGTAACGTACCGTTTTCTTTATAGGTTGCGAGCTTGTCTGGGGTTGAATATCCACACGAGCTTCGTAGCTGATGGTGTCAGTTGCCTAAAAAGGTGCCATATATCATTGAAAAATTTCATAAAAATTGTTGCAAAGGACAGAAAATCTAATGATTTTATGTTAAAGTACATTTTTAGGTCCGGGTCGGAATAACCAACTTCCATCGTCTTTCCTGCCAGGGTCTCCGGCAAAGAAGGGATTTCCTGATTTTCTGGGGACCTGAGGAAAACATATCAATCATATTTGAAATTTTTTTCTGGTTGAGTTCTCTTAGTAAAGGATAAACGAACTACTGGGATTTTTATTTGACTGGAAATTTGTAATTAAAACTAAGTAATCATAAAACATAGCGTGCCGTAAACCGTGAAATAGATCTTCCTTCCGACTAAAGCACATGCATATGCGTTCACATGTGCCGGCCGACCCTTCTACTGTAAATCTTTCATTTTCAGTAGGAAAATGTCAACCCCCCTCACCCCATTCCATACGAATCTATTTCATTTCATGAAACCCCGTGTATATTTAGCAGTGCAGGGACAAATTCACCATGCATTTAAGTTCATTCTCTCTTCATTATACAACGACTGAAAGCGTTTTTTTAAACATTAGGCACAACCGACCCGAATTGTGGGTCTGAAAAGCTTTACAGGAGACAATGACAATGAAGTACACCTTTTTACACCCCATTAAGCTCCTAACTGATGACAAAAAGGGATATGAACGTATAAAATTAAGCAACTAAAAACTCTAATCCCAAAACCGAAACAAGCTAAATACTCCATTTCTCATAATCTGTTTAGTTGCGTGATTCAGTCACATTTCTCAAGCCTTTCTTATTTTTAAACTTAATGTACTTTCTAGGTTTATTTAGCGCAGCGTTTTTAATCTAATTATTTTTAACTATCTCAGAAGTGTTTTTTTTTAAATTCCTAAGAACCTGAGGAGAGCAGGCTGGTGTAACGGCTGGAGTGGTGCATGGGGTTACATCAGGTGTACCCAATTTGTCAACCAAGCGCAAAGAACCTCCTTCTTCTGTTTTCATTATCTGAAATTCGCATCCGAAAACATTATTTAGTGTCGAAAAGAAAATGAGTCAATCTCTTTGAAATGAACAAACTCCCGTTCATCTTTAAGCGAAAATTTGAGAAATTACCTAAAATACAGACTACTCTTTACATCTTTATACAACTCTTCGTTTGGAATTTACAATAAACAAAGTACTATTTCATGCATTGTTAATTTTTCTGGTAGCATTTTGTAATAAACTTTTCAACGAAGAGATGAAAACTAACTTCTGGTACGTTATCATGAACGTTAGTGTAATCACAAGAACAAAACTAGCATCCTTTACTGTACATTCACTACTACTACAAGTTCAAAGGCCACGCCCCACTCCCAGGACCTATGATCCTGATATTTGGCATCCAAATTAAATAAATCCTTTTTTTACATGCCCCTCGCTAAATCATCTTCACCTGGTTAGACTTATGCGTATACAGTACGCAAAGCATTGCCCAAAATCGAAACCTCTAAAAATTTAGCAGATATAGCTTACCACCGGATTGCGATGAGAAACCAAGTGATCAACTGGCGTGGAAGCGCTGTCATCATACGCTGCTTGAATGGTAGACGTAGACGAACATCGATGAATGTTTTTCGTGGCCCATTGTTCAAGTTCTCCACTATTCATATTCAGAACTTTTCCAGGGAGCCGGGATACGCTGGCTTCTTCCGTCAAATCACTATCCCCACTTGCAGCCTGATACGCTGGAGTAAAGGACTTAAACAATCCATTTGTTCCAGAATTGAAACAGTTGACCTGTCCATCTGGGTTGATGGTGTCTCCTGACGACAGTTTTGGAAAGTTTTGTCCCATAGCGTTCTTATGATTTTCAGCTTCCTGCACGCAGCCACCTAAAATTGTTTAGATTAAAGACTTGAATAAGCAATCTAAAATATAGTGGGACTCCTTTTACTTCCTTACATATTTGTACAACAAATGTAAATAAATTTTATCATCAAGAATATAACCTATCACCTATGAAGGTTAGAACGCGAGGTTTCGACCTAAGTCAAAATAAAAAATGTTGATTATTTTTTAATAATGTCTTTGAACCAAGTCTATTAGTAAAAACTTAAATAACAAATTTATGCAAGCCGATATATTATAAATATGGTATAACTAATAATACCTTAAATAACTCTCGACTTATTTCCTTGGAACACTAATTTGAAGTAGGACAGTAGGAGCTGTGAGCTCAACAATTACTAAACGTGAACTGGTCACAACTAACAATAAGCAAATGTATTAAATCAGAAAACTTACCGATTGCTGTTTGTTGCTGCTTGTTCATTCTATGTTGGCTAGCGTAAAAAAATCCGTCCGATGGGGGGGACGCACAGATATCCAAATAGTCAAGTCTACAATTTACCAAAACATATCCCTTTGAATTTCAAGTAACCCTTGCAACTAGTTTTAACCAGCAAGATTAAAACTACTTCCTTGTTTTTTCTGGACCCAATGCCCTACAAATACATACTTTCCAGACTACTATTCTTTCTAGGTACTTATCTCTTTAATTTTGAATTTCAATTAACCCTTGTAAAATAAATCCCCAAAGAACAACGTTAAAGGTAGTACCTGATTGTTTCTAAACCCCATATGCCATACAAATACATACTTTCCAGAATGTATTATTTATTATTATGCAACCCTTTCATTTTTAATTCTAACAAACCCTTCTAAAATAAAACCCCAACAAGCAACGTTTTTAAAACTAGTTGCTTGTCATTTTTACAACCAAAGCCAGGCATACTATTAAGACTGTAATATTTGCTATTCTTATTATAAAGTGAGAAAAACGAGGTATCCGGTCCACTTACAACCAATTTAAAAGAAAAATGGAATACCTGTCACTTCTTCTTGCCCACATACCAGGGAGGCTTCGTCCGTCGTCACCGCAGTCCATTATGGAAAATTTCTGGATGGAATAAGAACACAAAGACCTGTCATGATGATGGTTACAAATTTCTGGGTATTTTTAGGTAAGGATTTTAAGATATATTATATGGCCTAAATTCTGACTTTAACTAGCTAATCTAACTGTCTCACTTTCGCAAATGCAGAAATATTTTCTCGGTTTCAAACAATAAAAGACTTGATATTGTATGTTTAAAGAGATGTAAGAGTGGAGATAGGAAATGAAGAATTGGAACAAGTAAAAACGATATTTTGTAATGGAAAATAAGAATTTTAATGCAAAATTTGGCAACAGTAAGATTAATTTGGAAAGAAAAATAAATATGACGGCAAATATGACGACTTGAACCGAAGGCTCACCTAATTGTAATACTGTACAGATCAAGATCAAACATTGAACCTCGATTTTATCAATTGCTTTGAACTAAATTTAAGTAATAAATTCACTTAAAACGACCTAAGCATTATACTATCTTTTGCTTTTGGATGACGAAAATGAGCAGAATGATCTTCCATATTTTGTTGGATATGACATGACTGATTTTAGAGCACAAAAATTGCAAAAGCGATAACCCCAATATTGACCTAAATGCCCTTTCCTCCACAAATTTTCCGATACAAAACCCCTTTTATAATTGTAGATGAAGCAAGACCACGACAAAAGCTTCATAAGTTATGATTTATAACTATGAGCTACAATCTACAATACGACTCTTATCCACACATTATGGTATTCAGTTTTAAATTATACTTTACTATTTTACCCATTAATTTTAATAATACAAATCAATAATATTATTTATTATTATCGAAAAATAAAAAAGTGAAATGAAGTCATCGCTATAATTATTGTCATTATCATTTTCAAGCAGCAGCTTCATTGTAAAAGACTTAAGGAATGACAACATACTAACTTCGGGTTACAAAACTAATGAAAGACGCGAAGCTGAAATGTGAGTTATCAAGTTATGAAGTTATGATCAAACCTTGTAGTCAAAGGTTTTAAAAAAAATCTTTTCCATTTCTAATCCTGCTAAGCTTTCAAGCAAGGGTTTTTGATTGCCATTTTAATACTTAATTCAACTTTAATTTGCTTCTCTCGTCGTTAATTCTCAATTCTTTATTTTCTGTGTTAATTTCACATCAAACCTATCCAGAAGTACAGTAGAAGGATATCTAAAGTTTTAGTTAATCTTAAACGGATGAAAGGAAAGAGGCCCAAGGAAATTGAGGACATCGAGGTATTCCACTTTGTAACTTAAGAAAAAGATTCACCATAACTTATGATATGAAGCTTGTTTCTAATTACCAGCTAACAGCTAACCATAAACTTTTCTTACCTGGAATGTATGGATGTAACGCGTTTGGATTTGTCACAGTTTGACGTAAACGTAAAGGTCTTCAAAAGTTTAGAAATATCCGGGTGTCAACGATATTCATCATATATTAGGCCGAATCAAGTATGTAGAGGAAGTGGAATTTTGCTTTAGATGAATTGAAAGTCATATCTGGTTGGGAAAAATAAAATTTTAGAATTTATGAGTTTAGAATGTAGGATGTCCAGAATCTGCTACGTCTATTTGATTTTTAAGACAAAAATCAGTTTATGCCATACAGTGAGATTTGTGAGATTGAGTAATATTGACAAGAGAAATCAACTCGGCATTATTGTCGACATATTTATTGGCTACATAAACACATACTATAATTAGACCAACAATTGTACAACAGTGAACCATTGTAGGATATTAGGAAGCCCTTCTTTCCTGTAAATACCGGCTATTTAACAAGAAGCTCGTTTGACAAATGTTCTCTTAAAATCCTTAAAAACCAGAAAAGGAGCTATGTGTAGTTTAAATGTATATGAAAATGTATTTTTGTCGATAGTGAACAATAATAGCAACCTTATTTTATTATGATATGATAAGTCAAAGTAATAAAGTTGTTTAACTATCAGGCCCTCTGGGTATTGGTTGCTTCTTTAACAGAGTGTCCTTCATCAATGTCAAGCTACATAACTTGTAAATGGTCATTACTGAATTGCTAGAACGCTGGAAGTTCATCCTGTAACTAAAACCAGGTCTAACTCTCTTAATGTCGTTGATGTAATTACTTTTAGCTACTCTCTTCCTAATTAAGTAAGTTCCAGAACTCCAAGCTAATGCATTTGACGTCAACATTTTTTTTTTACTTGGAAACCCCACTAAACTTCCTTGATTACTTACTACTGCTAAATCTAATAAGGGTTAAACTAAAAGCATTGAAGAACCGAATTCTCCATTCCATTCCATGATGCTATGTGATAAACTCATCTTAACAAGTGCCACCTTTGTTATCTTAAAAATATAATTAAATTAAGCAAAGTACTAGATACAAAATTCGTTTAACTTTATGTAAATACGATTAGAAGCATAATAGCTAATACTTAATACTAATAGCATATTACCATTGTACTAACTTTAAGCAAATGAACTAGATATTAGGCAGGATATTGAGTTCAATGTGCCTTTTTGGATGCCTTAGCTTAAGAGATTGCATTAGACGGATATATTCCATCTGAAAAATTTTAACTCGAAAGCAAAAAGAAACAAACTGAACAGGATGTCCTATCCTCTATCCCTTTGAATTTTGATGGTGTTAAAATGATATTTTCCAATATGAACGATTTATGACTTAATTGACTACTACAATACATACCAAATACCAACCATTATATTAGACGGAAAAGCGAAGTACAGCCACAGCTTGCATGTAATATCTGTTTATGGTAAGCAATAAGTATGCTAGACAAGTAACAACAGTATTTTTATGTAACCTTGAACACTTAAACGACCTTTAGACTTGAATGTACCTACAGACTTTGTAGTGGCTAAGGACATGTTTTATTTTGAGGTCATACTACTGATGAGTTGTTAAAGTTCTGCCGATTTGATCCTAATTAATACATTTGTTTTTCACACAAATGAGCATATGTAAGGACTTAAAATATTTAGGGTCTTATATAATAACAAATAAGGTACCCTTTTATTCCATACACAAACTCTTAACTGATTCAGAGTAGTAATAAAAATTCAGAAGTATTTTCAAAACAAAAATAAATATTTGATATCTTTATACAGTCAAAAGATAAGATATGCTAAGCAATCAAAAAATCTTCAACAGTTTAGGTACTTACAATTTTTGTAGAATATGGCCCAATGGATAGTCTCGTTAGCTAGTTAGTACAATTTATGTACAAAGATGAAGTTGCTTTCAAAATGTCCGAAATATAATATTCATTATAACAAATGGTAATTTAGAGTTTAGAATTCCAATCTAAAAAAATGACATGTCACAATGAGTGAGTATGTGAGTAACAATAAATTTATAGAAAAAAGATTTAAACTTATATTATGTGAACTAAAATATAAGATTTAAATGAAGCGAGAAATAAACGAAGATTTTTCAAAGGAAGATTTTGAAAATCTTTAGGACCCTATCGGAACCCTTTACAAAGAGTAGAACAAATTAACTCGAAGTTCATATTAACTTTGGGAATAATGACACTAAGTCACTGAAGAAAAAGATACTGAAATTATTCAGTTTCTCAAGAGTAAATTTTTTAAGAAGGATATGGTAGAAGTTCTAACTTGTGAATAATCTTTACTTTTCTCTTAAGACTCTACTTTTTGCTTCCCTACCTATTTCTCTATTATTATTTCACTTTTTCTATATCAAAATCAACTACAAGTTTTTTCAACCTAGCACCATCTTATACAATGTTTCATACAAACTTCCACAACCTTTACACTTTATACCAGTAGGCTTTTGCGTGATTCTTTTTCCCCATATATTATACGCTTTAGTAATAATTCCCTATCTTGAAACATGAACTTATAGTTGAATGTAGTCAGCTATCCCTATTAAATGCCTATTCTATTTCTTGGAATGAATGAATAAGGCTCCTAGCTTGGCTTTGATTTCTACTATCCCTTCCGTATCCATATGCCAATGTCTTGGATGACTTTCTTAGATCGACCACTGACTCATTTTACTTTGAAACTATGAAAATCCATCGGCTCTAGCTCTACCTTCATTCCCTTTACATGTAAGCAGATGCATAATATGCAAGCATTTAAAAATGTTAACTATTTAACTGCGTTCTATGTAATGTTAAATATATAAGTAAGAGCCACTCTAGCGAATAAATAGCTTTAACCATCATCATCCTTCCCCAATAAATGCATTTAAAACATAATAATGTTAAATACTCTCAAATATGACCCATACCTATATCATTAAATTGTCATAAATATAGTCATAAGTGTATTAATGCAATCCGATATTGTGTATTCCTCTGCTTATAAGCAAAGGTTGAAAGTTAAAAGCATTAAAATAATAAGGCTTTAGTTAAATGGCTTGTTGTTAACCGTATCTTTCCCGTGGTCTCTTCTCTCCTATTATATTGGCAAGGTCTGTTTCTATGCATTTGATGGTGATTTTGTGACGCTTAGCAGAGCCAGTTGCACCACAACCTCATAGCTTTTTTATCTTCTCATACTTGAAGTTTCTCCAAGCTTGTATTTTTGTCTGTACGGCATTTTATTGATTTAGCTTACGTCAGAGAAACCAGCTAAAAGCTTGAGAAACTCATCAGTTTAAATTTATTTTTATGTTGTCAGCTAGGTATTAGGCACCGTTGCATTGCATTATTGCATTGGGATTACAGAGGGTTGTATTTTGTATTTCATTGAAATTGTAATTATTCTGTTGTTATTGATTTAATATAAGGATAGGGGAAATAATTGTATGTTGTACTGACGAATATTTACTAGTGGCATGAAGTTATCATTGTGTATTCTAGGGATATAGTGGGTGTAAAAAGAAAATGCATGAATACACGGTCATCTAGGGATATGGGATGCATTGATAAAGATAATAATGCAATAATAAAATTATTATAGAGATGTATGAAGAAACGAGATCCTGATTGTCCTGATAGTACAATAATAATATCTCATGTGATCCAGTTCTATCTGACTTTTTGTAGTTGTTTTCCTTAGCTTCGATTCAATTATGAGTAATTTTATAACAGGATTGATGCAGGTGTTTGGGGAGAATCTAGTTGGAAGCTTATTAAATTGTTGTTGATTTTCATATGCGTAAAAATGTATACTTATTTTTTGTTGGGTTGTTTTTTAAGTTTATGATAATAATTTTTCAGAATCAGATTCAGGTTTTGCTTAATTTAAATCCTTAGGCATGGCATCTATTTGTTTTAACGTTAGTAAGATGAAATTTAAAATAACGATTTCGTCATTTAACTAGAATATATTGTAATTATCTACCTCTAGTCACAATATTGAGCTTAATACAATAAAAATGAATAAGCTAGCATGCTAACAAATTTTTTGTATTGATGAATGCTATGAAAATAGCATAAAATGAAATGACTAAGTAAACAAATTACGAAATTGAAAAAACATTTCATGTAGTATCTATATAGCAGTGTGCAAATGAATGCCAAAGAAACTAGTCGCAAGTGGATCAATCTTTTTATGGAAAAATTTTATCTAGTAAGTATCTACTAAGCTTAGTACCAAAAAATACTGCAATAAATATTCTGCCTGTTAAATCTGTTGATTGAAAAATTCCAGATGCAATAAATGAATGTATAAAACACTTCAATAACTGTTCTATACTCACGAGAATAACAACAAATTAACAAATGAACTCTTGACTGAACAAATGGCTTTTTTAATTACATGTTCAATTACTTTAAACTCTGACGTAATACATTGTTTACACATACAATTCAAAGGAATTCCTTTTGCGTAGGTCAAAAAGCTTAATTTCATTTTTTATACGGACACTGTTACATTCATACACGCATGCAGAGATGCAAAATTCTGGATTTTCAAGGATGTTGTCTAGTTGTAGAAGAACTATTTGAAGGTTCTAAAAAAATGCAAGGTTAAAATAAAGTATAACAATTTCTTATAATTTTTGTAAGCGTTGTCTTTAAAAAATCATCAAATAAATAAATAACTACTTCAAATGTATCTAGGGTAGGAATCCTTCACGTATCCCCTTACGTATCCCCCCACGTATCCCACACGTATCCCCCTACGTATCCCCCCACGTATCCCCCTACGTATCCCCCACGTATCACCCTACGTATCCCCCACGTATCCCCCTACGTATCCCCCACG